>ML111854.1:0-77012 GCA_003697995.1 Taxidea taxus jeffersonii
ATGATCCCAGGGTCCTGAGATCGAGCCCCACGTTGGGCTCTCTGCTCCGTGGGGAGCCTGCTTCCTCCTTTCTCTCTGCTTGCCTCTCTGCCTACTTGTGATTTCTATCTGTCAAAATATTATTTTTTTAAAAGATTTTTATTTATTTATTTGACAGACAGAGATCACAAGTAGGCAGAGAGGCAGGCAGAGAGAGAGGAGGAAGCAGGCTCCCCACGGAGCAGAGAGCCCAATGCGGGCCGATCCCAGGACCCTGAGACCACGACCTGAGCCTAAGGCAGAGGCTTTAACCCACTGAGCCACACAGGTGCCCCCTATCTGTCAAAATAAATAAATAAAATCTTAAATATATATATATATTTTTTTCTCCTCCAATCCACCTTTTAAAAACATATGATGTTTGTATGTTATATTCACTACTATATTTCCCATAATGTAAAATAGTCTTTGATACATAGCAGATGTTCAATAAGTATTTGTTAAATTAAAGTCAAGTAAAAATGTTATAACATAATTTACTTTTATTATATGTGATTCAAACTGATATAGTCTAGTCCCTAATACACTTAATTTTTAAAATGTGAGGCAACAATCCACTGAATTGATTTTTTTTTCTTTCCAAATTTTTATTTAAATTCTAGTTAGTTAACAGGGCCCTGGGTGGCTCAGTCAGTTAAGTATCTGCCTTTCGCGCTGGTCATGATCACAGGGTCCTGGGATTGGCTTCCTGCTCAAAGGTGAGTCTGCTTGTCCCTCTCCCACTGCCCCTGCACTTGTTCACTCTCTCTCAAATAAATAAAAACTTAAATAAACAAACAAATAAATAAATTCTAATTAGTTAATAGATAGTGCAATATTGGCTTCAGTAGAATTTAATGACTCACCTCTTACCTATAACACTCAGTACTCATCATTACAAGTGCCCTCTTTAATACCCACAAGTCACCTCTCTCCATCAAACCTCAGCTCATTCTCTATTCCTAAGAGTCTTTTGTGGTTTATTTTCCTCTCTCTCTCTTTTTTTTCCCCTTCCTACATATTCATCTGTTTCCCGCCCCCCCAAATTCCACATATGAGTGAAATCATACAGGATTTGCCTTTCTCTTACTGACTTCTTTTGCTTTGCAGAATATATTCTAGCTCCACCCATGTTATGTAAATGGCAAGATTTCATTCTTTTTGATGGCCAAGTAATATTCCATTATATATCTACCACATCTTCTTTATCTATTCATCAGTCAATGAGCACTTGGGCTCTTTCCACAGTTTGGCTATTGTTGATAATGTTTCTACAAACATTGGGGTGCCAGTACCCTTCCAAATCTGTATCTTTGTATCTTTTGGGTAAACACCTAGTAGTGAAATTGCTGGGTCATAGGGTAGTTCTGTTTTTAAGTTTTTGAGGAGGCTCCATAGTGTTTTCCAGAGTGGCTGCACCAGTTTGCATTCCACCAACGGTGTAAGAGGATTCCCCCTCCTCCACACCCTCACCAATATCTGTTGTTTCCTGTGTTGTTAATTTAAGCCATTCTGACAGGTGTGAGATAATCTTATTGTGGTTTTGATTTGCATTTCCCTGATGATGAGTGATGCTGAGCACCTTTTAATGCTTCTGTTAACCATCTGGAGGTCTTCTCTGGAAAAATGTCTGTTCTATCTTATGCCCATTTCTTAACTAGATTATTTGTTTTTTTGAGTATTGAGTTTGATAAGTTCTGTATAGATTTTAGATACTAGCCCTTTATCAGATATATCATTTGCAAATATCTTTTCCCATTCAGTAGGCTGCCTTTTAGTTTTGTTGATTGTTTCCACTAAATTGATTATATGACTCACAAGTGGTCAAACCCACAGTTTGAGAAACACTGATTTAAATAATAAGGGTCTAGCATGGTAGTGTAGGCTGACTATAGCCCATATTTCTTACTAATTACAGATTATGTATATTTATCATATAAAGATGACCCGAAGACTCTGAAAAGTAAACAAATATTGGAGGAAGGGAATCAAAAGTGAATGCACAGTATATATTTTCAATTTTTCCTCTTACACTTTGCCCCCAAGAGTGGGCCCAAGCCACAGAGAAGCATGATAGCAGTGAATACATGAAGGAGTAAAATGTCAATAGAAAGTCTATCTTTTCTGGCAGAGAAACCAGCAAAGGAGCCTCTTAAGGCTAGAGACTGAGGAGAGATTCTCAGAGCAGAGAGAGCCAGAAAAGAAGACCCCTTAATTTTGTGTATAATCCTATCTCAACATCACTTTTTTTGTGTGAATAGGCTGAAACAAGCAGAGAAAGTATTTTTAGAATTGAACTGAGATTTTAACCACCACCCACAAAAAGCAAGACAGAATTTATAGCCTGAACCTAACCACATTGATCACCTGTTAAATAAAAATCATTATGCTCCAGAGGATTATAACAGGAACTAGAGTCTACAAAACATTCACAATGTCCAGTATACAATTGAAAATTAGTCACTATTTAATAAAGAAAATGTGAACAATTATCAAGGGAAAAGAATTAGCAGGTGCTAAGATACTGGAATTATTAGACAAAGACCTTGAGCAGCTATTATAACCATGTTTTATAAGAAAATAAAAACATACTTGAGATGAATAAAATTTTAAAATTTACCAGTAATCACTTTATTTTTTTTTTAAGATTTTATTTATTTGACAGAGAAGGAGAGACCAAGAGAGTACACAAGCAGGGGGAGCTGCAGAGGAAGAGGGAGAAGCAGAATCCCTGCTGAGCAGGGGGCTAATGTGGGGCTTGATCCCAGGACCCTGAGATCATGACCTGAGTTTAAGACAGAGGCTTAACCCACTGAGCCACCCAGGTGGCACAGCCATTAATCACTTTATTCACCAATTATTTAAGGATACCAATTAAGAGATCTCTGACAGAGATTATCAGAGTGGATAAAAAAACACAACCCAACAGTATATTGTCTGTAATAAACCCTCTTGTAAAGAATGGGGGGGAAAAAGTAAAGAATGGAGAAAGATATGGCATATTAACATCGCCAAAGAAAGTGAGAGTCATTATATTAATTTCAGACAGAGTCAACTTCAAAGCAAGAACAGTTATCAGGGATAAAGAGGGAAATTACATAATAATTAAGAAACCAAGTCTCCAAGAAGATATGATAGTACTTGAAACTTATGTACTTAACAACAGAGCATCAAAATATATTAGACAAAAACTGATAGAACTTCAAGGAGAAATAGATGAATCCAGTATTGTAGTTGGAGACTTTAGCACCTCTCTGTCAGACATAGACATGCCCACCAGGTGGAAAATCAGTAAGGATGTAGTTGAACTCAACAATACAATCAATCAACTGAATGTTACCAACATCTATAGACTACTTAATCCAACAACAGCAGAATATACATTCTTTACAAACTCACATGAAACATTCACCAAGACAGACTATATTCTGGGCCATTAAAAACACTTAACAAATTTAAAAGAATAAAAATCATGCAGTTTCTGCTCATACCTCAATGAGGTTAATAAAGAAATCAAAAACAGAAACATAGGAAAATCCTCAAATACTTGGAGATAAAACACCATACTTCTAAATAACACATGGGCCAAAGAGTAAATCTCAAGGGAAATAAAAAAAAGTATTTTGAACTAAATGAAAATGAAAATACAACCTGTCAAATTTGTAGGGTAAATGGAATCAGTGATCAGAGGGAAATTTATAGCATCAAATGTATACGTTAGAGAAAAAGAAAGATCTAAAATGTCCACCTTAGAAAACTAGAAAAAGAAGAGCAAAGTAAATCCAGCATAAGCAGAAGAGAAGAAATAATAAGAATTAAGAGAAGAAATCAATGAAACTAAAAGCAGGAAATCAGTAGAAAAAAAATCAATGAAACCAAAAGCTGGTTCTTTAAAGAAGATGATAAGATTGATAAAACTCTTATTAGACTAAGAAAAAAAGAGAAAGGACATAATAACTAATATCAGAAGTCAAAGAAGGGACATCACTACAGTGCTCATGGACATTAAAAGGATAAGAATAGCTCTACACGCACTGATTCAATGGCCTACTTGAAACACATCATTTTTTTTTGAAAGATACAATTTGCCAAAATTCACACAAAAAGATACAGACAATCTGCATAGGATTAATATCTATTAAACAAGTCAAATCAATAATTAATAGCCTTCCAAAAGAGAAAGCACCAGGCCCAGATAGGTTCACTGGTGAATTCTATCAAACATTTAGGGAAGAAATTATGCTAGGTCTCTATAAGGATGGAAGCAGAAGGAGTACTTCCTAACTCATTCTACGAGGCCAAGCTTACCCTAATACCAAAAGAGGCAAGGACGTTACAAGAGAAGAAAACTACAGACCAATATTTCTCACAAATGTAGATGCAAAAATCATCAACATATTAGCAAATTGAATCCAATAATATGTAAAAAGGATTATATATTAGAAGCAAGTGGGATTTATCCCAGGTATGAAAGTCTGGTTCAACATTTGAAAATACATTAATTGAATCCATCATATTAACAGATTAAAAAGGTAAAATCACATGATTATATAAATAGACATAGAAAAAGAATTTAGTAAGATCCAACAATGGATCATGATAAACATTGTTAGCAAAATAGAAATAGAGAGGAACTTCCTCAACTTGAAAAAGAATATCTACTTTAAAAAAAACAACTCTATAGCTCCAGTGCCTGGGTGGCTCAGTAAGTTAAGTGTCCAACTCTTGATTTAGGATCAGGTTGTGATCTCAGGATTGTGAGATCAAGCCCCATGTCAGGCTCCACACTCAGTTCAGAGTCTGCTTAAGATTTTGTCTCTCTCCCTCTCCCTCTGCCCCTACTCTCCCCCGCCCCCACACCCATTCACACTCTGTCTCTCAAAAAAACAAACAAAAAAACAAAAGAACAACAACAAAAAAACCAAGCCCAAAACAAAATCTATAGCTAACACTGTGCTTAATATTGAGAAACTCAAATCATTCCTGCTAGAGTCAGGAACAAAGCAAGAATTTCCTCTAACACTATATCATGTTTCCATATCATACTGGAAGTTCTAACTAATACAATAAGATACAAAAAAGAAATAAATCTATTCAGATTGGGATGCAATAAATACAGCTCTTTGTTTGCAGATGACATGATCATCTATATAGGAAGTCCAAAAGAATTGATAAACAAACAGATAAACAAAAAACTTTTGGAACTAACGAGTAATTACAACAGAATTGTAAGATACAAGGCTGATGTACAAAAGTCAATCACTTTCCTATATACCAGCAATTAACAAGTGGAATTTGAGATTAAAAACACTTTACATTTACATTAACATCCCCCAAATGAAATATTTAAGTATAAATGTAACAAAATATGTACAAGATCCATATGAGAAAAACTACAAGACTCTGATGAAACATATCAGACAACTAAAGAAATGGAGAGATATTCCATGTTCATGGAGAGGAAGACCAAACATTGTCAAGATGTCAGTTCTTGCCAATTTGATCTTGACATTCACAATATACGCAATCGAAACACCAGCAAGTTATTTTGTGGATGTATACTGATTGATTCTAAAATTTATATGGAAAGGCAAAAAAAAAATCAGAATATCCAATACAATGTCAAAGGTAAAGAACGAAGCTGGAGGACTGATATTTTCCAACTTCAACACTTACTGTAAAGCTGTAATATTCAAGACAGCATAGTAATAGTGAAAGGATAAAAAATAGATAAATGAAACAGAATAGAGAGCACATAGATCTACATTAATATAGTCAAATGATATTTGGCAGAGGAGAAAAGGCAGTGAAATGGAGCAATTAGTCTTTTCAACAAATTGTGCTGGAACAACTGGATATCCACACGGAAAAATGAATCTAGACACAGATCTTACACCCTTCACAAAAACTAACTCAAATATATCATAAATCTAAATGTAAAATGCAAAACTATATATCTTGTAAAACATAACATAGAAGAAAATCTAGATGACCTTAGGTATGGTGATGCCTTTTTAGATAAACACCAAAGACATGATACATGAAAGAAATAACTAATAAGTTGGACTGCATTAAAATTAAAATCTTCAGCTCTTCAAAAGGCAGTATCAAGAGAATTGTAAGACAGGCCATAGACTAAGAGAATATATTTGCAAAAGACATATTTGATATAGAAAGGACTGTTATCAAAAATATACAAAGAATTCTTAAAACTTAACAATAAGAAAATAACCCAATTTATAAATAGGCAAGAGACCTGAATATTACCAAAGTAGATATATAGATGACAAGTAAGCATGTGAAAGGATCTTCAACATCATATGTCATTTGGGAATTGCAAATTAAAAGAAGAATGAGATACCTCTATACATCTGCTAGAATGGTCAACATCCAGCACACTGACACCACCAATTGCTGACAAGAATGTGGAGCAACAGGAGAAACACTCATTTGCTTCTGGTGGGAATGCAAAATTACCCTAGTTTGGAAGACAGTTTTGGCAGTTTCTTGCAATACTCAACTTTCTTACCATAACATCCAGTGCTTTTTGGTATTTACCTAAAGGAGTTGAAACTTATGCACACAAAATATGCCTGTGGAATTTTATAACAGCTTTACTCATAATTGCCAAAATTGGAAGCAATTAATATGTTCTTCAATGGTGAATGGATAAACTGTGCTACATCAGAGCAATGGAATTTTACTTAATACTAGAAAGAAATTATTTACCAAACCATGAAAAACATGGAGAGAAAAAAATGCTTATTACTAAGTGAAAGAACGCAATCTGAAAAGACTAAATGCTGTATAATTCTAGTTATATGACATTCCAGAAAAGATAAAACTATGGAGACAATAAGTCTTTCATGAATAGACAGACAAAAATCCTTAAATAATGTTAGTAAATTAAGTCCAACAATACATAAAAAGGATAAGACATCATGATCAAATAGAACTTTTCCCAGGAATGCAAGATTGACTAACATTAAAAAACAAATCAATAAAATTTACCATATTAATGGAAAAAAAGGAAAAAATATCCTTTAATACATGCAGAAGAGGTCTTTGACAATATGTAACATACATTCATGATAGTCTTGCAAACTAGCATGGTAGAGCAGCTTTCTCAAATGAATAAAGGGTATCAACAAAAAAGCCTACAGTTAACATTGTATTTAATGGTGAAAATTGAATTATTTTTCCTGGCACTGGGGGCAAACCATTATTTCTTATTTCTTGCCTTTACCACTCTGTTCAATGTTGAACTAAGGAGCTAGCCATTGAAAAAAGGCAAAATAAAGAAAGGAAAGGCATAAAAAGAAGAAAAGAAAATGTAAAACTGTCCCTATTTACAGATGCTTTATTTAGGTAGAAAATTACTAGAAGTAACAAATTTTTTGGCAGTGTCATAGAATATGAGGTTCATATACAAAAGTTCATTGTATTCTTATACACTTGCAGCAAAAATTAAAAACCAAAATTTTCTCCCTCCCGATCCCATCTTCTTTCATTTTTACTTTTCCTACCAAAAGAGACTCTTAATGTCATAAAACAAACTGAGGGGGGTGGGGGGAAGAGGGGTTGGGTGAGGGTGGTGGGGTTACATCATATGTTTAAATAAAGCTTAAATAAAGTAAAAAAAAAATCCAGAAATAGAATTGCAAGATCAAAAAAAACCACAAAAAACCAAAATTTTAAAAATCTACAAATCTGTTCTGAGTAGCACCCCCCTCTAAAATAAACCCCATAAAATATCTGGGAATAAACATAAGAAAAAATATCCAAGACTACTACAAACATTTCTGAGGGAAATTAAAGAAATGCTACACAAATGAAGAGACAAAATGAAGACTCAACATTCTTAACATGGCTAATATCCTTAAGATCCCCAATTGATCAGTAAAATCAATGCAATCCCCATCAAAATTCCAGCATGCTGCTTAGTAGAAATTGACATACTTTTCTTAAAGCTTCCATGGACATGCAGAGGATCTAGTATAAACAAAGCAATAATAATAAATAAAACAATAAAGTTGAAAGATTTATTCTACTAAATTTTAAGACTTACTATTACAGTTTGCTATTGGTGATAAAATGGAAGATCTATAGAACTAAACAAGGTGTCTAGAACACAGGTATATCTTCACAATCAGTGGATTTATGACAAAGGTGCCAAGGTAATTCATGGGAAAGTCTTTTCAACTAATGGTGCTGGATTGTCTGAATGGGAAAAAATAATCAACCTTACTATATACATCATACATAAATATTAGTTCAAAACAAAATAATCAACCTTACTATATACATCATACATAAATATTAGTTCAAAAACAATCTAAATATAAAATCTAAAATGATAAAATTTCTAGAAGAAAACATAGGAGAAAATGTGGATGATGCAAAACTTTTTTTTAAAGATTTTATTTATTTATTGACAGACTGTGAGAGAGAGCAGCACAAGCAAGGGTTGCAGCAGAGGGAAAGGGAGAATCAGGCTCTCTGCTGAGCAGGGAGGGCGCTCAGTCCCAGGACCCTGGGATCATGACCTGAACCAAAGGAAGACACTTAACCTACTGAGCCACCCACACACCCCAAGACAAATCTTTCTTTATTAAAACACAAGAACTTGGGGCACCTGGGTGGCTCAGTGGGTTAAAGCCTCTGCCTTCGGCTCGGGTCGTGGTCCCAGGGTCCTGGGATCGAGCCCCACATCGGGCTCTCTGCTCGGCGGGGAGCCTGCTTCCTCCTCTCTCTCTGCCTGCTTCTCTGCCTACTTGTGATCTCCGTCTGTCAAATAAATAAAATCTTTAAAAAAAAAACACACACAAGAACTTGGGGTGCCTGGGTGGCTCAGTGGGTTGAGCCTCTGCCTTCAGCTCAGGTTATGATTTCAGGGTCCTGGAATTGAGCCCCGCATCAGGCTATTTGCTCAGCGGAGAGCCTGCCCCCCTCCTGCCAATTTGTGATCTCTCTCTGTTGAGTAAATAAATAAAATCTTTAACAACAACAACGAAAAGAACACAAGAACACGAGTCATAAAGGAAAAAAATTGATACATTGGGTTTAATCACAATTCAAAGCTTTGCTCTTCAAAACGCACAATTAGAAAAATCAAAAGGCAAACTATAAACTAAATTAGAAATGCTAGGAATTATTGCCGCACATATCAGATAAGAAATATAATCAGCATATACAAAGAAATTTCACAAGTAAATAATGAGAGAAACAGCCTAATTGAAGATGGAAGAGTGCTCGAAGTTATTAGTCATTACAGAAATGCAAATTAAAACCACAGTGAGATACCATAGCCCACGTATTAGAATGTCTAATGTTTAAAAACGGACTACATGGGGCACCTGGGTGGCTCAGTGGGTTGAGCCTCTGCCTTGGGCTCAGCTCATGATCTCGGGGTCCTGGGATCGAGCCCCACATCAGGCTCTCTGCTGGGCGGAGAGCCTGCTTCCCCCTCTCTCTGCCTGCCTCTCTGCCTCCTTGTGATCTCTATCTGTCAAATAAATAAACAAAATCTTTTTTAAAAAATGGACTACATTAAGTGTTGGTAAGGGTCTGGATCAACTGAAGTTCTCATCTACTGCAGCGGAGGGTGTAAAATGGTACAACCACAGAAACTGTTTGGCACTTTCCTTAAATGAGCATAAATATGCCATATAACCTGGTTATTTATTTGTTTGTTTGTATGTTTGTTTGTTTTAAAAGATTTTATTTATTTATTTGACAGAGAGAGACACAGCGAGAAAGGAAAACACCAGCAGGGGGAGTGGGAGAGGCAGAAGTGGACTCCCTGCTTGGCACCCCTGACTGACCTAGTCTTCTAATTCCTAAGACTACACACAATAAAAAAGGAAGTATATGACCATATAAAAACTTTTCCATAACTATTCATAGCAACTTTATCTGTAAATGCCCCAAACTGGAAACAACCTAAATGTTCATCAGAAGAATGGGTCATTCTCTCTTTCTTGCTCGCTCACCCTCTCTCAAAAATAAATAAATAAAATCTTTTGGAAAATTGGCGGGGGGGGGGGGGGCGCCTGGGTAGCTCAGTCAGTTAAGTGTCTGCCTTTGGCTCAGGTCATAATCCCAGGGTCAGACACCACACACCCCACTTTTATCTTTGCAATAAACGAAAAAGAACCATTAACATTTGTGTCTCTATCTTCCATCGGCCTTACAGTGGCAGTAATAGGCTCTTAATGCCTTTTTATAAAAACATTTTTTATTAGACTATAAAAATGTTGGGTAGATTACCCGTCTTTTCTGTTTAAGCTCTGTTGAAGGTTGCTTCAAAGAGTGAACAGACTTAAAACACATACTAAGATAATGTAGTTTTAAGCATTTAATGAGGAATTACCCAGAAACACCAATAAAACAAAAATATATCTCTGCTGTGAAGACCAAGAGTATAGAATGTGAACTTATAAAAGCCTTTCAACTGAAACACACAGACACACGCACACAGACACACACACCCCACTTTTATCTTTGCAATAAACGAAAAAGAGAATCATAAATTGGAGACCCCTCACACTGTATTTAAAAGAAGCCTACAATTAGCTTTAGAACAAGTTACTTTATCCAGACTAACCGAAGGGTAAAAGCTTTGAAAAAACTCAGCTGTTCCAGTCAGTACTTTCCTCCATTTAAGTAATGGGACATGCTTCGAGACGCTCTATTTCCTGCCCTACCCCAAGAAAACCTGGTTATGCTGCTACCTGAAACCATCCCCCCTACCCTCAGCATATTTACTGAATTTGAATTCCAGTCGAGGCTCTCTGTGTCACTTGAAATTTTCCCCTAGATTTTTTGTTGTTATTTTTTGGCTGATGGTTTGCATTTGGAAAAACATCTAATCCTGAAGAAACCCTGTGGCAGAATAATTTCCTTTTAATGCTGACTCTGGAGAAGTTTTCCCTGTTGGTTGTTTTCTAACTCCTCTGCGTGGCAATGGACCGACTGAAGCTACTGGGTTTGTCTCAAAACAGAGGGTATTTGTGTTTAGTTTTATGGTACACAATACATCAGACATTTCACATTCCAAAGTGTTGTTATAATTTTTAAATAATACATTACTGAAATTTAGTCGTAGTGTAGAACATTCCAGTCCTCCACAAACATTTATGAGCTCCATTTTTTCCCGCTTATTAAACAGCAGTCTTCCTGGCAATACATAGTACTGTGCATCCTAGCCAAATAAACTACTGTCAGATGAAATTGGTTAAACTTAGTGCATATTTCATGCAAGGTTGCAAACAACCTTAATACACACTTTCTGTAAATAAAATCATTTAATGTTAACATGTGAAGCTTTGGTCATCTTGAATTTTTGAGTAGATTTGTAGATTTGTTAAGGTATTGTGCATTTGGATTGCCATGAGGTCTAGTGATATGATACACAGAGCCATTTTTTTGCAGCTGTGGAAAGGATTACCAAGAGTTTCCCCTGCCAACCGTTACCACTCTGAAAGAGCATGAAATACTGTAGTTCATTGCTCTGTGTGAACACAGTCATGTTATACTGAGCTGCCTTGTAAAGAACTGTGATCTTTGAACTTTGGGAGTCCCTCAGGCTCTGCAGAAATGAAAGAGCAGTTAAAAGGGAAAGTTTTAAAATCAACATTGTGAAATAATTTTTCTGAAATAGTTACACTGAAAGAGAAAAAAAAGGAGGAGGGACAGCCTTCCCATTGAATTCTCATTCTTTTGAGACTCCAAGAATGGGATTATACGATTAAAAACTTAATTTTTCTGAAAGAAGATGGGATCGGGAGGGAGACAAACCAAAAGAGACTCTTAATGTCATAAAACAAACTGAGGGGGGTGGGGGGAAGAGGGGTTGGGAGAGGGTGGTGGGGTTACATTATATGTTTAAATGAAGCTTAAATAAAGTTAAAAAAATTTATTAAAAAAAAAAACTTAATTTTTCTGGTACCTGGTTGGCTCAGTGGGTTAAAGCTGCTGCCTTCAGCTCAGGTCATGATCTCAGGGTCCTGGGATTGAGCCCAGCATCAGGCCCTCTGCTCAGCAGGGAGCCTGCTTCCCCCTCTCTCTCTGTCTGCCTTTCTGCCTACTTGTGATCTCTGTCTGTCAGATAAATAAATAAAATCTTAAAAAAAACTTAATTTTTCTATCAAACTCTAAGCATCTGGGTTGGAGTTATTAACAGAGCTCTTGCTGATACTTTCTATTTTCTTGGCTCCTCTCATTCATGTAGAAAGGACGAGAAAAGACAAGTATTATGCTTGTGGATTTGCTGCCAAGCAGCTTCTGTGAACCAGAACAGAGAACTCTTGCGTCTCTAGTGAGGTCTCCTAGGTGTCCGCATCATCTCCTGAAAATACACACTTTATATTCTGTGGAGTCCCAAGCTCACTGCGGAAATTCAGCTTAGTTACTAGAAGATGTTCTTATCTGCCAATGGGAAAATACTGCCTCAGTTAGGATACTTGGAAGACTACAAGCCTGGCAGAAATTTGTCCCTTAAATCGATCTCATTTGTTCATAAAGAAGTAGCTCAAAAAAAAAAAAAAAGTAGCTCTATTTATGCAAATCAAACAGTTTGAAACTATTTCATCCCACTCCTCCCCTCCTTCTCCTTTAGGTTCCTCCTGTTTCTGTTCATTTACCTAATTTAAACCCCACTTTCATTTTTTTCTTTGAAGTCATTTTCATGATGAATTACAGAACAAAGGATGTTCGAGTTGAAAGAGATATTAAAGATCATCTGATTCAATATTCTCATTTCATAGTTGAAGAAATGAGGGTCCAAGCATGAGGTAACTCATCTATTATTGCTACATCCTGGTCAGAAACCAGGACTAGCTCTCTCAGTCTCCAACTTGTAGTTTAATGCTCTTTCTTTCATATACTACTTGCTCTCAAGACAATGACCTCCTCCCTTTTTTCCCTTTCTTTCCTTCTTTCTTTCTTTTTTATTTGAGCTAGTTCTTTACATAGGCAGTCATATGTGATATAATTGAAAGTCATCAGTAATCTTGCTTGAAGCAACATTTCTACACTGCTGGCCAGGATGCAGGGAATTTCCACCATTAGATCATCAAAAGAGAAGGTCTACTGTTACTTATGAATGGACACTGAGTCCAAAACAAAGATTTGCCCTATTTGAAACTCCTACACCGATTTTGGCCAATGGATATTCCACCCCTTGATACTAAACCTTTGGCATTCCTTAATCCCAATTCATCTCATCAGATAGAAGGAAAATTGCAGTCATGCTTTCTGAGGATACTAGCTGCCAATTTTGAAGAATGCACAAGGGAATTTCTTATATTATTCTTCCTAAGTATGTAGATTACACAATGGTTCCAACAAAGAGATATTTATGGGATACTATTATTTATGGTTTAGAAATAATTAGAGGGAAGGAAGGAAGGGAGGGAGGGAGGGAGGAAGGGGGAAGATGAAAAAGGAAGGAAGGACACTGCAGAAGAAGGAAGAATAAGAGAATAAGAAACCAAGCCACTGAAAGTCTGAATACCATAAAATGTTATAGGCTTGAGTTTTTCCTAACCTATTATATAGCCAAGATGACAAGTTCTATGGGCAAATAGAGCCATATAAGATTTATCTGAACTAATACTAGAGCTCAGAACTGGAGTGAAGATTCATTAGATTATCAAATGTGACTCTCCTGAATCCATAAGGATAAAAGGACTGAAATAGGAGTTTTCCTAAAATAAGAATAATCATACAGAGTGAGTAGAGAATTTATGAGCCTTAATCATTGCTAGAGGGTATGTTTATCTGGTCCATAAGTATCTTTTGGTCATAGATGGTTTTATGATTCTTCATTATTCCACCTCTTTAGGACAGGTTGAATGACAGGCATAGATTCTTTTTAGGGCAGTATTTACATAGGATGAAGTCCTATGGAAGGATGTCTTTGTTAATGCAAGTACTTTAAGACTGACTTCCTTTCCCATAAACTGTACAGAGATAGACTCTGCTCATTTTCTCCTGAGACTTTCATCTTTAAACAGTGTCATGATTGATCAATCTTCCTTCAGTTTCATAAATTTTTTTTTGCTTAATATAATTCAATATAGTGCTTCTCTGTCTTCAAAATGTGGTAGAATCACTGAGGGATCTTGCTAAAAAATAACTTGCAATGCATTATGTCTGTGTTGGAGCCCTAGATTCTGCATTTCTAACAAGCTTCCAGTTATGTCAGTAGAGCTGGTCCAGAGACCACTCTTTGAGTAACAATAAACGTAATACATTTAATCAGGTTACCCTTATCTCTGGTAGACTAGGAACCAGTTTATCTATTTGAAGTATGTGTAAATATCACTTTCATTTGGGACTAAATAAAAAGAATGTGAGGTTGACCTAATCCCACCCACTTAATTCTCCCCTGATGCTCCCCCAACACCATCAAAGTTAAAGGTCGAAGACAGTCCAGAAAAAAAGGTTATTGGCTATGATTGGAGATAGGCTCAAGATCTGGGACTAGATTTGGACAAATCTATTGTGAACAATGGAAGTTGGATAAAAATACAAAATTATCTCTCCTTGGCAGGGAGCCTGCTTCCTCCTCTCTCTCTCTCTCTGCCTGCCTCTCTGCCTACTTGTGGTCTCTCTCTGTCAAATTAAAAAAAAAAAAATCTTTTTTTTAAAACATTTTATTTATTTATTTGACAGACAGAGATCACAAGTAGGCAGAGAGGCAGGCAGAGAGAGAGGAGGAAGCAGGCTCCCCGCGGAGCAGAGAGCCCGATGCGGCCCGATCCCAGGACCCTGAGACCACGACCTGAGCCGAAGGCAGAGGCTTCAACCCACTGAGCCACCCAGGCGCCTCTTAAAAAAAAAATCTTAAAAAAAAAATACAGAATTAACAACTCTAGAATTACATCAGTGCTAACATGAGGTGTATACTACCTACATTTTGAGTGTTGAAGAAGTAGATAACACATGCAGAGTCCACTTTAACAAGGTAAAATTTTGTAGATAGGGAATGAAGTTTGTTGGGGGAACCTGCATGGCTCAGTAAGTTAAGAGGCTGCCTTCAGGGGCACCTGGATGGCTCAGTGGGTTAAAGCCTCTGCCTTCGGCTCAAGTCATGATCCCAGAGTCCTGGGATCGAGTCCTGCATCGGGCTCTCTACTCAGTGAGGAGCCTGCCTCCTCCTTTCTCTGTCTCTGCCAGCCTCTCTGCCTACTTGCAATCTCTGTCTGTCAAATTAAAAAAAAAAAAAAAAAAAAAAAGAGGCTGCCTTCAGTTTAGGTCATGATCCCAGGGTCCTGAGATCAAGCCCCACAGGTTCTCTGCTTAGTGGGGACTCACCTTCTCCCTCTTCCTCAGTTGCTCCCCCTGCTTGTGCTCTCTGTCTCTCTCTGTCAAATACATAGATAAAATCTTAAAAAATAATTAAAAAAAAAAACTAAGTTTATTGGTGTTAACTGCTTTTTTCTGTTTTCTCTAGATTGTGTACCACCTGGCAGATCTAAAACCCCACTGAATGTAGTAGATAAATCTGACTTTATGATGCTGGAAAAATAGAGTACACATGCCCAAACACCCTCTTCTATCCATCACACTTTACTTCTTGCACTCTGTAGTAATTTTTTACTCAGCCAGAGAAACAAGAAGAAGCTGAAATCCACAGCCAAAGGATCCGTCTGATAAAATACATCTCTGACTTATAGTAAATAGAGCGAAAGTGTTTAGTGTAGATTAGATCAATGTCATTCTGTGATGCAGCAAGTCTCTTATCAAAAACATGGACTGGTGGGTATGAAAGTTTGCTGAAGAATTGACATATGAAATGTTAAAAACCCATGTTAGAGCTATTAAGTACATTGATTAATCGGGTGATCAAGCAGTGAAGAAATATTTTTGAAAGTGTACTGAGCCTCTACCTAGTACTTCCTGTGATCTAGGGCTCCCATGGTGCATGTATTCAAGGAGATAACTAATGAGATAGTCGTGAGATCGATAGGAAAAGAACTAGATGACCAGAATTAATGATGTCAGGAGAGGTGAAGAGGAGGAGGAAACCAGGATCTCCGGTTTTGCTCCTGATAACTGGGTGGATGGTGATGACATTCACTAGACAGAGTATACTAAAGGCAAAGCATATGGGGAGAAGGATTCATTCAGGTCTGGAGATGTTAAATAGGACAAATGTGGGAGATTTAGCACATTTATGGGTCTGGAGCTCAAGTGAGGAGACTGGGTTGAAAATATAGATTTGGAGATCATTCACCTATTGATACCTCTGGAATCATGAAAAAAAGAAGCTACTCCCCATGGAGAGCATGAGGTTGAGAATTAATGAGGACTGAAGGTGGGAATCCAGAATACCTACATTAATGGGCTAGCCAGAGAAAAATGCGCATTTTGTTTCTATAGCGATTTATTTTACATGTTTCACATGTTGAATCACAAAATATTGTGATTATATATGGTACATATACCCCTTGCTCCTGCATACTTTGATTCTTTTAAAACTAATGTGCTCTTAAATTAGCACCAGTGACTCCTCTTCTGTAAGTATATACAGCAGGAGCTTCACAAACAACAGAATCAAAGTTGGAAGGGCTAGACAGGATGAACCTGGTTTGTCTCCCACCCCAGACTGGTGACATGTGTGGGCTGCTATCCCAGTAGCCTTCACAACATTTCTGTAGCAGGTGTCAAAACAGCAATCAGGCAAGCTGACATTTTTTACTCAAGCACATGGGACTTACTCATTCTTCTTTCATTCTCCATTGGTGCTTCTGTGTTTTCAAAAACTTAACAAAAATATTTTAAGGACATAAAACATTTGTAAGAAGTTACCAGCTCATATTTATTGACCAACAGCAACAATCAATGTTAAAAGTAATGAGGATGCCTATGAATTAAAAGCAACAATGCTGTTTCAGGGAATGTTAATGATGGAGATAAACTGAGCTCGTATTAAATCCTTATGGGCAGTTTGTTTAGAATAATTCAGAAGATAATGGAGAAATGGGGAAATGATAGTGAAAGTAGTTTAAAAGAGCTAGGAGTAAGAAAAGGGGCACTGTGTCAGCCATCAATTAATATGTGATTATACCCTGAGAGTTAAAATAAATTTTATTTTTCTCATGTTTTAGAAATACTTTCAGTGTGTGTTTGCTCTGTAAATTTAATGCAGTGGTAGAGGGCAGGTCTCTGCTATTGTTCCGGAAGCATGCCCACAAAACAGGATGTTATTTTAGGATTAGAAAGACACCTTATTACCTATTTTACTTCCAAATTGGGAAGAATACGCTGTAGCCTCTTGCTCTCACAGACTGAGGATCATTGCCATACATAGAATTATAACCATTCACATCAATATGGCAGATCTTAGGACAATTAAAGCAAAAGGCATTCTTTCAAATTGGAAGCAGACATGACTAGTGTCCGCTAAATAAGCCCATGCCCCATATTTAATCTAAAAACTAAGTACTAATTAATTCTGGATCCATTGGGTAAGCAAATCATAGTCGATTTCATAAAATTTCTGGGGCTGGGCAGCTCTTCACAATCTTTGGTAATAGCACCGCCAGTTTGAAAGTAATCCAAGCCATTTCCTCTTGTTCATGGCGTGGCAGCTGCAGCCCGTGTACCTCAAGCAAAGAGCAAAAGACTGAAAGAGAAATTGTAGATCTAAATAAATACTGATAGTATCTTTAGTTCTGAACTTGAAGTACCTTCTCAGAGAATTTTGTTACTTTTTTAATTTGGGCAGATTTTTTCTGCAGTTACATTGTTACAGTCTGGCTAATGCCAAGTGATTCCATCCATTTTACTGTACTGCCCAGAGAGCCTTGATGAGGAAGCAGCTGTTCTGCCCTAAGCTGGCCTGAGTAGCTTTTTGGGGCCAAGCCATCCATGTTTTAAAGGAGATACAATGTGGTCTATTAAAAAAAAAAAAAAAAGCTTTTTTTTTTTTTAAGATTTTATTTATTTATTTTGACAGAGAGAGATCACAAGTAGGCAGAGAGGTAGGCAGAGAGAGAGGAAGGGAAGCAGGCTCCCTGCTGAGCAGAGAGCCAGATGCGGGGCTTGATCCCAGGACCCTGGGATCATGACCTGAGCCGAAGGCAGAGGCTTTAACCCACTGAGCCACCCAGGTGCCCCAAAAAAGACTTTTTATACTTGATATGATGTCTCTGTAAAGGGAAGATCCTCATTCACTCCTCTCTAAAATTCTGGGAGTATGTATATATAACATTGAACATAATTTTCCAAATCTTCTATGTGAACAAATGAAGAAGACATCCTCCATCACCCGTAATTTGAGCTATTTGTCTATTATTTTAAATTTCACTGCATTTGGCATAGAATTTTTAGAACTCCCTTATTGATGTGTTTGGAAGATATAGGACTTGCTTAGCAAATCAGCTGAGATAAAAAATGACTTTAGGGCTATCTTGACTTTATGATTTAAAACAGAGACTGGTTATTTGCTTTAAAAATTGGCAGTCACTCTATGGTGACATTATGTGTGCTTTCAGAATTAATTCTAACAAAGCACTGCTTGGCTGTTCTTGCATATACAGATTGTTTTAGTGATATACACACCTTCTGTAAACTCTGTATGCACATCACAGCACATAGTGTCTCAAATTTGAAGAAATTATTAATTTGTCTTTGTGTCCTTTGTATGAAATAAAAGGCAGAAATGGTTTTATTTAAATCATATAAGGAAAACTAGGATTCCTAGTCATCGTCCTCTCCTCCTCCCCGCTTCTCCCCTTTTCTTTTTTTTTTCTTTTTCAATCTAATTGCCTTTTTAAGTGATCCATGAATAGGGCAACATCCCATCTAGCAGGTAAAAGGGAGCTCAGCAGACTCAGCAGAGTTGTATAGAATGGAAGGTTTTTATAGAGAACGGGGTAGAGTAAGAATTTTATTTGCAAAAGAAAAGATAGGATTGTTCCAGGCAAGGTCACCTTCCCTTAGGCAGAAGGGCAGAGGGTTTTATCAGGTGTATTACCTCATATTCCTTTGAGGGATAGAGGGGGCCCATATGACAGATTACCTGAGTGGTGCTGATCAGAACATTTCTGGCTGACCAGTTAAGACTTAATTTCTGGGAGAGGCTAAAACTGCATTTGAGTTAGGTGTTGAGTTTGGTGGCTTGGGCTAAGCAATGCCATTTTGGACCTATAGTTTTCTTCTTAACAATCCCCGCCCCGCACCCCCCCGCTCCCCGCGCCCCACATTTTGATCAGACTCTCAGCTTAACTGAGAGATGTAATACAAATCTATGGCATTACCATGGATGGCATTACTCTTGGCTACCCTGTGGTTCTCATAGCTTTTAGTGGGTAGTCACAGGCCAGGATAGTTTTTTGTTAATCCCTGTGATACACATCAGCCATAACTTGAGGCCACAATCCTGTCAGTCTTTCTTGTTGTTTCTCCTCTGTTCCAGTCTCAGGGAGATCATCAGCTTGGTAGTTAGTGACTTCAAATCTGCATTTAAAGCTTTTGAGAGGATACAACACACCAGGGATATTATTATGATAACTATAAGCAGGATAATTCCCAAAGTTTTAGTGCACTTTAGAGCCTTGGTCCACAAGACCCAAACCAATCAAAGAAAGACTCCATTGAAGGAGTCACCCTTTCAAGCCAAACGTCTTGCTTAATGATTTTATGTAACAGAGTTTCAGCTTCTCCAGAAGTGTTAATCCAGATACAGCAGATAGTGTTAGCCACAACAGACTCCCCGCTTTTCTACTAAAAGATAATCGAAGGCTGTTCTATTATCAAGAAACTTGGCCAGAGTCTAAGGATTTTTATGGGGCAGCTATTGCTTTACCAGTGGGTTCTGCAAATTTTGGGAATTTAGAAGTTTCTGATCTTGGTCTCATTTTATTTATGCCAGAAGGCCTTCATCCCAAAGCCTGAAAGCTTCCTTGGTAGGTTTTTTTGTGGGGGGGGCGAGGGGAGGTTTTTTCCTAACTCAATAGTGTAAATTCAAGGGAGTCAACTAATGAGATCTCTTAGTTTGCTTGTGAAAAGTTAGAGGCACAATTAGATTTTTCTCTTAGCTACAAATGAAAGGCTAATTTCCAGAGGCTCCTTCCAACCTCACCTCAGCAATGGTTCTAGACATGTAGATAAGGGTGTTATTTTTCCAGGCCAATTTCAGAATAAAAGAAATGAAAGAAAAAGGGTTTCCTGGTTAGTTAAGATATGAATTCTTAATTCATGGTCTTGGGAGGAAGCAGTTTATTGTCTCCAGTCTATTTGGCTATTTCTTCTCTTCCTCATCAATTTGTTTTGAGGTTTCCAGCATCTGTACAGGACCAGGTGTGAGGTGTAGCCTTCTTCAGCTTTGATATGTGTATCCAAGCTTTTGTCATTTAATGAAAGAAAACAACTGAAACATAGATGTCCATAATCCAGGGGAAATCATAGACAGAAAACTGGGATTCACAGTCTTCTTGATTCTACCTTTGTGTTGCCCTTCTGGACATGGCAAATATTACCCACCTTCTGATCTGTCGTAATGTCCCAAGAGGCGACAGCTAAATGACCCCTTTCTCATATCCTTTTCCCTTTAGTATCTTTTTACTTCTATGCTAATATTCTGTTTTGATTATAATTATATTTTAAAAGGTATTTTATTTTATTATAATTATATTTTAAAAGGTATGTTGCCTGAATTGGGCAGCATAAATCTATAAAGAACAATATGTGAAATGTCTGTAAGCATCTTATTTTTGCTGTTTGTACCAGTGGGTAATTTAATTGCAAGAAACATCCTTCAAATATGAAGAACGATGGGTCCAAGGACATTCTGTATTTTACTTCCATCTGTACACATGTACAAAAACTAAATCCCTGTTTCTCATCAGATATTCTTGATAATATTACCAGCATTTATAACTATCTGAAGTTATCTCACTTACTTCTTGGTTTATTATTTGTCTCCTATCATGACTACGTAAATTCCAAGAGAGTAGGGACTTCTGATGGTCTTGTCTATGATTATATTCCAAGAGCCAAAGGTAGATGCTGAACTGACTGAGCCACCCACGGACCCCTAGAGACTTGTTTCTCTTTTGCCAGGGTCTAGAACAATACTTAGCACACAGTAGGATCTCAGCAATTATTTGGTGAGTAACAGGCACATTAGGGAATTCATTAGCAATATGGGTCAAATGATTTATTATTTGTATTTATCTGCTAAATTAGAAAAACATGGTAAATACAGAGATTCACCCCCTGCTGAAATAGCCTTCTTTAGGAAAACAATAAAAAACATTTGGAGCATATGAAATGCCAGGAAAAAATTAACAGCCTTTCAACTTTGTTTAAGCATAATAAACACATGTTATGATTTAACAGCTTAAAATAAGGTGAAAAATTAGACAATACAAAACCATATGTTCTTCCAAGAACCTCTGGAAAATTGTTAGAACTCACTGTCCTCAAAAGCTTTAGAATTGTTTTTATAGTAGAAATAAAGGTCAAGGGCAGTTAATTTCAGTTTACTTGATGTCATATAGACTTTCCAAAATATCTGTTGGTAGATTCAAATTGGACAATGGATGAGATCTTGCAGCAGTTAATTTAATGAGAGTGTCTGTTTTACTTCAGAAACTTTTCTTCACTCAGTATCTCTCTGCCTCTTTCACTCCATTTCCCATTTCTATATAGATGAGTCTCTTTCTTTTGCATATGTGCTCAATATGGAAAGAGTAATTATTTTCTCCTGATATAAGTAACAGATAATATATAAGGTTATGTATTCATACACACATATGTTTGTACACATACATGTACACATATGTGTGAATTGAGTTTTATGAATAATATATAATAATATCTTCTATTTACTGAGTACTTAATATATGCTAAGTTGTGTCACGGGAACATTGTATTAAATGTCATTCATTTTTTGAATAACCTTTTAAGAAAGGTATTACCCCAGTTTCACAAACTGAGGATCAGAGAGGCTAATGAACCTCTGTGGGGAGGTGCATTATGTAGGCAATGAATTGTCTTGTTGAACTTTTTAATTTTTTCAATTAGAGAAGGATTCTTTAAAAGTCACACTTTTCTCTCTCGAGAGGTGGGACTGTCAGTTCACTGGTGAAAGAGACTTTGGTTGGTGATGGAGGCTGTGGGAATCACCAGAAGTGGAGCTTAAGTTTTGCAAATGTAGAATAAATATGACCTATTGTTTTTGGAGAAAACCATGACACAGCCATGAATTTGAAAGCAAATGCGACAGATGAGATGTTAGAGGTTCTATTTAGTGATATATATTTGGTAATTTTTAGCAGGATCATTCAACATGGAAGACACAAACTCTCTCCTCCCACAACCAAGTCTGATTTCAAGCTGCCAAATGTCTAAAAGCATTGATCATTCTTGGGAGGTGTGTGTGTGAGAGAGAGGAGAGAGAGAGAATTTTCTTTTTGTCTAGACATTGGTGTTAGGCAGTTGTGAGACTAGATACCAGCAGAAAAAAAGTCAGACCTGATTGCTTCATCTTACTATAGGAAAAGCGAACAAAATAACCAGGCTACACATTGCACAAGACTAACTTGACTTCATCTTGGCGTCTCACAAAGGGCTGTTATTTAAGACTCATTCAGCTGGTTTTGGAAATGTGTTAGGTTGACCACTGTTACTTATTTTGTTGTCTGGACCATGGGGCCCAAACCACACTTGACAGGTGCAGGGGGATGTTTTCTCCCCGAAGGAATGTGTGTTCCCACTGTCATGTTCCCTTGGTGGCTTGGAGGGAGGAGCAGACATAGGCAGATATAGAAGCTGGATGTGGAGCTATGTGGAGGTAGGAATTTGAAATATTCCTCCTTTCTCTAGACCTATGAGTGGCTGTTCTAGGAACTGAAGGTGACATTGACATCTAGCGCTTCCTGTTGGTGGGTGGAAGTAAAAGGAGGTGTGTTGGCCTGGCCACTTCTAGTGCTGTGTCCTACTTCCACTGCTCCCAGGCGTCCACAGTTTTAGCAGAGACTTAGCTATGCCTACCCTCCAAGTGGAAACGAGGTGATGTGAGTACTTTGCCCCCAGTCTGGAAACACTCTGCACAGCTTTGCAGCAGGGGAGATTCTGAGTGAAGGGCAAACACAAATTTGCAGAGCATGTGAGTGTTACTTAATATGGTTGTTTATATTGTATCAACTCAGCTAATCAAAAGCTACATTTCCCAGGATTCCCCTTTCTGTACAGTTCTGGGTTACAATCAACAAAGGACAAATTTACGGGAGATATGGGAGACATAAGTAAAGCAGCAGCAACTATGATCTGAAGGTCGAAGAGTTTCAGGCACCTTTGAAGCTTGGATACATTGTAGCTAATCTGCTGGCCCAGTTTGTTGGGGTCTCCAGCTCCCCCCATGTCTTCCTGCAGCTTCTTTAGGGTCCTGAGCAAGGCAGGTATGCTGCCCTATGGAGAAAAGATGACTTTCTTCTTCAGGTCCTCTGCATCTCAAATTTGGAGAACATGAGAGACAGATGCGGGGTCGAGTGTATTCATGGCTTTCCGGTACCAGTTCATCCTCAGACATCCCCTCTTCATGTTCAGATCACCAGAACCTTGACCTATAGTGACTTCAGGTCCACCACCAGAGGCAGAAACAATGGTGTTCTCTTCTTTTTCATTAACTCCCAAAATATCATAAGGCCTAATCCCTATGATAATTTACTTATTACAATTGTTAATAGTGTTTATACCTCCCTGATCAAATTTAACTGATAAACTTGGGGAAACTGGAAGACCAGAGAGAGGCAGCTGGGTTGCACATGTCTCCAGTAAAAATGTTTGAGGATGCCATGACTGTAATTAGAAAGAATGATTAATCAATTTATGAATTGTGTTTCTATTATTGTTCCCTTTGAAGGGTAACCATTTATCATCTTAAATAAGACTATGTATTATATGTGTGAGTTATGTCCAATGATAAGGTAGGGACATACTGCAAATTCAAATGACATTATAGCATAATTCTCAAGTTCAAATTCAGATGTTATAATTTAGAGAGTCACTAATCATTCTGAAGATTTTAGTTCAAACCATAGATGAGGGTTCTGGCCTATTCAATATTTTTTTTTTTAAGATTTTGTTTATTTATTTGACAGAGAGAGATCACAAGTAGGCAGAGAGGCAGGCAGAGAGAGAGAAGGGGAAGCAGGCCTTCCACTGAGCAGAGAGCCCGATGTGGGGCTCGATCCCAGGACCCTGGGATCATGACCTAAGCCGAAGGCAGAAGCTTTAACCCACTGAGCCACCCAGGCGCTCCCCTATTCCATATTTTTAACACATTCTCTATCTAGTATAGAGAGGCACTGTGTCAGACGCTAAGTACGTAATTGTAGGTAAAAAAGACAAATCCCCTGCCCCTAGGATGTTCATTCCCTGTGTTGACTCCTCACAACCCTTTACACTTGCCAGCTTGGCCATCCATCACTGTGACTGGCAGCTGAAAGTCAGACTCAGACTTGACACCTGTTGAGCTCATTTTCCCAGGCCTCTCTCTGGTTCTCAACTTCCAGGATTTCAAATGCTTGCCTCTGCTCTCTGGATTCCAAACCTGTTTCTGTGACTTCCATCTCTTTGGGGGAACTTTGATTCTCAGCTTTTTGGATTTCAACTTTTCATTGAGCTTTGCTCCTTCTTTGCCCCAAATACCTTCTGAAGCCTTCCCCAGTTCTGGTCTAAGGAATTCAAGGGACAGGTCAGCCCCAGGCTTTCTCCTTGCTGAGAAGTGAGATTTAGGTAAGTGAGGAGACAGAGGTGAAATGCAGAATTGTGATGGAATGAAACAAGTGCTCTACCATTCATGTACAAAGTGTTACACATTCATAGATGGTGATGTAAGCAGTACTCTAAAGTGTGCCCTCCCTCACCTTCCTGCCCCTATAGCTACATATCTATATCTGCACGCTGTTATTCTTCCATTCATCCTGCAAATATTTGTTATGCAACCACCCTGAGCCACCCACGCTTGTAGCTTTCCCTCCATGTTACAGATACCTCTTCTGCTGTTTCAGGCTACCACCCACGCTTTGGAGAAGCAATATATAGCGGTGATTAAGCAAGTGGGGGTGATCTACCTGGATTCAAATCTTGACTCACACTGCTGAATGCTTCAGTTTCTTCATCCATAAAATGAGGATAATAGCAACACTCAAACATCAAGGAGTGTTGTTAGGGTTAATGCAAATAATGCATCAAAGCCTGACCCCAGTGCCTGGAATGGAGAGTAAATACTTGCTGTGTATAGCTTATTATCATTAGTGATCTCATCTTTTCATCTGCTCTCAGACCAGTTTTTTCATTTTACCATATTTTCAATCCTTTTTTTTTTTACTGTTTTCTTCCACATCATTTTCTGCAAAAATATGCTCATGTCTTATAGATCGTTAAACATCCTAATTCTCAGTATCTCTTGACTTCTACCCTGATGATTCTTTGCTTTATAATTAGAATTAGTAATATTGACATTTACTATTTTTTATTTCCTTTCATCCAATTCACTTTCTGGGCCTTCTAATCATGCTGCTGCCACCCCTAAGAGCCCTGTTAATTTCCAAGTCCAAAGATCATGTTGGCCCTCATTTATTAGACTTCAACATTCCTGAGATTTTCCCCCCTTTGGCTTATGTATTCTGCTCTTTCTGGTTTTTCTTCCACATATTGAACCATTTCGTCCTGGTCAATTTTGCAGATTCCTCCCATCCATATACAATTGGTTTTAGAGTTTCATCACTTCTAAGTTCTTAACATACCTTATGTCTTTCCCATCCAGCCTTCAGACCACAGTTGCCTTAGCTCAGATCTTTATTGTATCTTATCTGAATCATTGTGGTCATCTTTAAGTTGGTTGTGCTGCTTGGTTTATTGGCCCCACTCCCTATTCCCTCTGCCATAGTGATCTTTCCAAAATACAAAAGTAATGCATTATACATTTCCCAGACCAAGGCAGTGAGGAGGTAAAAATGTGCATAACTTCAATATCAAAATAGTATCTCTCCTCCTCCAAACTTACAATGCAGTCTCATCAAATGAAAAACCCCAGAGAGAATCCACCTACTCTATTGGTGGGAATGCAAGCTGGTGCAGCCACTCTGGAAAACGGTATGGAGATTCTCCAAAAAAGTTGAAAAAAGCAGCAATGTCTGCAATAGCCAAATTATGGAAAGAGCCCAGATGTCCATCGACAGATGAATGGATAAAGAAGATGTGGTATATATATACAATGGAATACTACTCAGCCATCAAAAAATGAAATCTTGCCATATGCAATGACATGGATAGAACTAGAAGGCATTATGCCAAATGAAATGAATCAGAGAAAGACAATTATCATATAATCTCACTGATATGTGGAATTTAAGAAGCAAAACAGTGGATCATAGAGGAAGAGAGGGAAAAATAAAAAAAGAGGAAACCAAGAGGGAGACAAAGTATAAGAGACTCTTAACTCTAGAAAAGAAACTGAGGGTTGCTGGAGGGAGGAAGGTGGAGGAATGGAGCCTCTGGTGATGGCTATTAAGGAGGGCATATGATGTAATGAGCACTGGGTGTTATATAAGACTGATAAATCACTGACCTCTACCTCTGAAACCGATAATACATAATATGTTAATTAATTGAATTTAAATTTAAAAAATATTTTAGAAAAACAAGAAATAAATTTAAAAAACAAGTAAAAGAAAAACCTCAGAGAATTCCAATAGTGGGGAATCCTACAATATACTTGGCCAATATACTTCAAACTATCAAGGTCATTGAAAATAAGGGAAGTCTGAGGAAATGTCACAGTCAAGAGAAGAATAAGAACACATGACAACTAAATGTTATGTGGTCTCCTGAATGGAATCTTAGAGCAGAAAAGGGACACTAGATAAATACTAAGATACTAGATAAATACTAAGGATATCTGAATAAACTATAGCATATATCATATAAATATTGTTTCATTAATTATAAACAGATATGCCACAGTAATGTAAGATATCAGTTATCTTGGAAACTGTAGGGAGTGGGCATCTGGGAACTTTGTACTATCTTCTCAATTTTTCTGTAAGTCTAAACTAGTCTAAAGAATAAAGTTTAATAAAAAGTAGCATTACTCGGGATGCCTGAGTGGCTCAGTGGGTTAGAGCCTCTGCCTTTGGCTCAGGTCATGATCCCAGGGTTCTGGGATCAAGCCCCGCATCAGGCTCTCTGCTCAGCAGGGAGCCTGCTTCCCTTCCTCTCTCTCTGCCTGCCTCTCTGCCTACTTATGATCTCTGTCTGTCAAATAAATAAATAAAATATATATTTTTTAAAAGTAGCATTAATTTTTTTTCTTAATCTCCCTCCCCCACAATCCTGATCAAAGAAACTCTAGTTTCCTCAAATTCTTCTCCAGATTTGGGCACCTGGGGGGCCAGTGATGTTTCATGTATGCTCTAAAGAAGTTCTGTTTTATTTCTAGGTTTTTGTTTTGCTATCATTGTCATCCACTATTTTTCTTCTCTCTTGTTCTAGCTCCTAAAAAAAAAAACAAAAACTAATGCCTACTGGAAGATCTGGAGTCCTTACCAGGGTGCTGTTGCCAATGCTGGTGTCCAGTACTTAAGATGCCAGTGTCCTTGCAAAGCAGCCAGTACCCTTCTTCCTGCCAAATCTACTGACTACAAATGCTGTTGATTTAGATAGTATAGTCTTGGGATCTGAGTCCCATGGGAACCTTGTGAAATAGTCCTTTTAGGCTTCCTGCTTATGACTGCAGTTCTTTCTTCTTGAGGCTCAGGCATAAATCCACAGAGGCTGGAATAAAGGCTAATCAGAGTGGCAGATACTGCACTGCTGCGTTTAGAATCACTTCTCTTCTCTCACTGACTTTAAGGGTCCTAGGATTCCTTGCTTCTTGCTGATTGACTCATTTCCCAGGATATTTCTTGACGACTCACGCAAGCCAGTTACTGAGGGCCTGGGCTATTGGCCCTTAAAACCTGCCCAGACATGTCTGAATCTGGGGGTGAAAACAGCACAGGCTCAGGTTACATAAATATGATCATGTTGTTGTACTGTTCAGAATTCTTTAATGACTTCTTTTTGCTCCTTAACGTGGCCTTACAAGGCACTCTCCTATCCTGCTTTAGTGCATCTTTCCAGGCGTAGCCAGAGACAAACCCTCCTCCAACTTTCTAGTTTAACCGCATTGAGTTATTTTATTTTATTTTTAAGATTTTTTAAAAAGATTTTTATTTATTTATTTGACAGACAGAGATCACAAGTAGGCAGAGAGGCAGGCAGAGAGAGAGGAAGGGAAGCAGGCTTCCTGCAAAGCCCGATGCAGGGCTTGATCTCAGGACCCTGGGATCATGACCTGAGCTGAAGGCAGAGGCTTTAACCCACTGAGCCACACAGGCACCCCTATTTTTAAGATTTTATTTATTTATTTGACAGACAGAGATCACAAGCAGGCAGAGAGGCAGGCAGAGAAACAGGGGGCTGGGGAGGGGGAAGCAGACTCCCTGCAGAGCAGAAAGTCCGATGTGGGGCTCTATCCCAGGACCCTGAGATCATGACCTGAGCTGAAGGCAGAGGCCTAACCCACTGAGCCACCCAGGCACCCCTCACATTGAGTTATTTTAAATACCTGCATTTCATGAATTCATCAAACTTCTGAAGCCTCCATGCTTTACCATGATGTTCAGATTGGGTTAGCCACCCATACTCACCACCACCCCAAAGTATCACACTATCTTTGCATATTTTTATCACTGCCATACTCCATTATATGAGTTATCTATTGATGTTTAACAAGTTACCCTGAAACCGAATGCCTTAAAATGATAAATATTTATTATTAGTTTTTTATTAACATATAATGTATTATTTGTTTCAGGGGTAGAAGTCTGTGATTCATATTATACCCAGTGCTCATTACAACATATACCCTCCCCAATGTCCATC
Source organism: Taxidea taxus jeffersonii (assembly GCA_003697995.1). Lineage (NCBI taxonomy): Eukaryota > Metazoa > Chordata > Mammalia > Carnivora > Mustelidae > Taxidea > Taxidea taxus. The sequence goes on from ML111854.1 coordinate 28,969, forward strand.
ATCTGGCCATCCTATCCCTCCCACACCCCTCCACTCCAGAAACCCTCAGTTTGTTTCCTGAGATTAAGAGTCTCTTATAGTATACATCCCTCTCTGATTTCATCTTATTTCGTTTTTTTCCTCCCTTCCCCTGTGATCCTATCTCTTGTGTCTCAAGTTCCTCTATCAGTGAAATCATATGATAATTGTCTTTCTCTTATTGACTTATTTTCCTTAACATAATACTAATAATATAACATAATAAAGTCTAGTTCCATCCACGTTGTTGCAAATGGCAAGATTTCGTGTATTTTTGATGGCTGCATAATATTCCATTTTATATATATACCACATCTTCTTTATCCACATTCATTTGCTGATGGACATCTAGGCTCTTTCCATAGTTTGGCTATTGCAAACACAATAAACATTTTTTAAATCACACTTTATGTGGACCAGAAATCCAGGCATAGCTTAACTGGGTCCGTTATTTCAGATATTTTTAACATGGTTACAATCAAGGTGCTGGTCAAAGCAGTGGTCTCATCTGAAGGTTCAACTGTGAGACTGTCCATTTCAGACCTCACCTACATTGCTGTTGGCAAGTTCAGTTTCATATAGGCTGGTGTTCTGAGGGCCTCCGTTCCTCCTTGACTATTGACCACAGGCCTCCCTCAGTTGCTTGGTATGTGGACTTCCTAGGGTAAATCACAACATGGTAGCTGGTTTCCATCAGAGTGAGGAAGACAGCCATATAGCACAAGCAAGGAAGAAACCAGAGTCTTTGCAATCTAAATGCACAGGATTACTTTACTCCTATTACTTAAAAGTGATAGGATACGTCACTTTTGGTATATTCTATTTGTCATGCTCAGCCCACATTCAAATGGAGGGGATTACACAAGAACATAAACACCACGAGGCTGGAATCCTTGGGGGTATTTTGTAGTTGCCCTGTGGAGGGCAATAAACCCCTGCTCATAACTGGTTTACGTGTTAAGACAGATGACACCACACATGCACCAAGATGGTTTATAAATATTTATTGCTCACATAATAGGTCTTTCTGAAGAAAGTAGGGCAGGCACAAAAGCCAGTTGGAATGTCTTGAGAGAAGAGAGAAGAAGACAGTGGCTTTGGTTTTTCTTGTGGTGGAGAGTGGAACTTTTGTGAAGATTCCCACAGGAATGGATTTAGGATGGTTCAAATTTTTCCATGAGCACTAATGATAGAGCCAAGGCTTCTTAGATCCTTGACCTGATATGGAGCAAAAGGGAAAGGAGGAGGTCAGGGCATGAAGGCTGTCAGGAATCAAATATTGAATGAGGTTGGAGTCATTTTCCTTATCACAGGGGGCTGTTTTAGAGGCTGTCTACCAAATCCTTTGTGATATAGTTGCTTATTCACTTGTTTGTCTTTTATAAAATAAAGAGTTATTTTATCTTTATGTTTTCAGTACCTAGTACAGTGCCTGACATATCATGGTCGCAAGAAATGTTGGTTGAATGGGTAACTGGATGAGTGAATAGACTCTTGATCATTGTTTATCCCCTGAATTTAGTGTTCTTTCAAGATTCAGCACAAATATTATCTCCTCTCTGTTGCCTTTCTTGATCCATTTCCCCTCCTCTCTGACAGAACTCACCACTCTCTTCTTTGTGCTCAGTTGCACTGGGTACAGAGTTCTGTCTTAGAACTGACAAAAGTAGCATTTATTTCTTTACAGATTGTATTCTTTACTATTCTGCTCACTGAGGCTCAGAACTTGTCTCATGATAAACATTTGTACTCTCAGTATCTGGTATGATATCACACAAACATATTTAGCTAATGTCTCACAGAGGATTCAATCAATTCTGCTATGGAAAAAGGAGTAGAGAAAGCTAAATATAGGAGGGGTGTTTAATCTGGATCTTGAAGAATAAATAAAAGCTTGACAGGAGAGGATACAGGGGTGAGGAGGTTTTGGACAGGAGAGGATACAGGGGTGAGGAGGTTTTGGAGACAGAATATTCTAGACACAATAAGTAGCACCACAAAACCATCATGGTGCATTCAAGCAATAGTAAGATTCAGCTGGTTGGAGATGAGGCTTAAAAAGTCAGGTTCATATTCACCTTGTAAAACTTTGTAGGCTGGTAATTGAAGATTTTTTTAAAAACCTGGGTGCTGTTATTAATGGAAGTAAATCTATTCTAGAGAAAGAGTTCTGATGGCAGAATAGAATATACTTGAGTAGGGAGTGGATTGGAATCAAGCGGGGATGGGAAAGGGGTGGTGTGGGACAATAGGAACTCTATCTGGAAGAAACCAGAATGTAGAGAGTAGGTAAGAATTAGCATTCTGAACACTGCTGAGAGGGGTCCAGAGCTCTGAGATTTGGGAGGCACGGAAACCCAAGAAAAGTCCACTGAGGGGGTGATGAGGATATGTAGACAATAGAGATAAAGACAGCCGATGAATAGACCAAAGAAAGAATAATCAATTATCTTAATAATTAACCAGTTGCTGTCCCTGATAAGGACTTTAGCCCACTTGGCAATTTGGGAGGCATATATTTTAATATAAGTTTAATGAAAGAAAAAAAAAAGAGAAGAGAAAATCCATCATGTCTAAAGCATCACAATAGATACAGAAAATAGCTTTTCCTGTCTTTTCGGGACTAACTTTGTAGAAGTTTTTTTTTTTTTAATTTTTTTTAAGATTTTATTTATTTATTAGTTAGAGAGAGAGAGAGAGTGAGCACAGGCAGACAGAGAGGCAGGCAGAGGCAGAGGGAGAAGCAGGCTCCCTGCCGAGCAAGGAGCCCGATGTGGGACTCCATCCCAGGACGCTGGGATCATGACCTGAGCCAAAGGCAGCTGCTTAACCAACTGAGCCACCCAGGCGTCCCTTTGTAGAAGTATTTTATTTCCCCAATGCTACTTTTTATTTTTAAATTCTGAAAGAATTATTAGAAATTTTTCATGTGGCATCTCTAAACTATTTTCTAATATGGAATTTCACAGCTGAAGTTTTGCACTCAAAGAAGAACATTGGGGTTGTTACAGGCTGGACTATCTCCTTGGGTAATCCTGGGGAAGAGAAAGAGACATGTTTCAAGTTCTTTGGTGTGCCTAGCTTAAGTTGGAGTCTGAAGGCATTCTGGTTAGAATCCGTACTCCTACATAGTAATGGTCACCGTTGGCTAGTGAGGCAGAAAACAGGCCACAGAACAGAGAGGGGCCCACTAGCTCTATTTTAAAATTTCTATAGTCCTTCTAGAATTTTGCATGGAATTTGTTTCCCAAGGATTTTTAGAATTTTGGAGGTGGCGGTAATCTCAGATGTCACCAAACATTTTAGGGGAACTGCTCCCATAATACCAGTTGTGATTTTACTATTGGATAATTAATAAAAATGCAAAGTAACAAAATGCTTTTCTGAATTTAGTAAGCTCTTTAAATGAACTTGTATTTTACTCCCAGCGATAGTACCTGCACACATTTGAAGACATTAGTATTACATGTCTTTGTGTGATAATAGTATATATTCCATTATACATTTGATTTATCTGACCCTTTTTAGCAACTTCATGGCACTGAAAGGGTTTTTGACCCATAGGCTAGAAAATGATTTGGCCCAACTTCCTTATTTTACAAATGAGGGAACAAGGGATTTGGGACAGTCATTTACATGAATTGCTCAAGGTCACACAGATTCCAAGGATAAAGTAGAGCCCAAATCTTCTGGCCTATAGACCAATTAATACAATCCCCAAATAGCCAAAAGCATTAGACCTGCTAACACACAATCAAATGATAATCCTCATGCTAAACGGGGTGGTGTATCAGTGCTATACTCCAGAAGGTACTCTCAGACTTGGAATTTTCTGGCATTTTGGCATATGCTAGGAGGCCTTCTATTGCTGCTGACAGTTAACCATTACTTGATAGTCATTATTTGAAGCAAACAATACAGAGAGTTTCCAGTCTGTGTGTGCTAGATTCTCTTTGCTAGCCCGCACGCCCACGCACTCAGTACCATGGTTCAGCTTCTTTCATATTAATTTTCTTTCTCTGAGAGTCGGAAAGATGCAAGGAGAATAAAAGCCAGAAAAGTGTGGCATGCAGGAAGAGGAACTAAGGAAGGGTCAGCAGGGTAGACGTTTGCGAGGCTGAACCTATGCGCGGATGGCTCTGTTCCACCGATCCAGACCAAAGAGTGTATTTGAAGTGGCATAATAATTAGGCTCAAACGTTTACCCTCAGCGTGCCCTTCAAAGAAGAAGTTTGGGTTGAACCTTGGGGCAATTCATTTCAATGATTTTTAGACTTCTATAGAATACAGCTGCAGATGAGAAATCTCAAGAGAACTAGTTTTTCCCCCTTTGAGAGCTAATACCACATATTTTCTGATTAATCACAGTGTGCATGAGGGCAACCTCCTTAAAATTTCCTATCAGTTTTACTTATTCTTTGTGATTAAGATGAGAACTTTCAAGACTTCAGGATAAAATGATAATTAGGCCTTTTTTCCTGAACTTATATATTTTTTGATATTTTAAGATATACTGCCCGTAGACAGAAATTTTAACTTATCATACATAGATTCTAAATTTGGCATGCTGTTTGTTTCAAGCAATGAAAACCAGGAAAAAGTCACACTGCAGAATTAAAGTGTAGATAGTTGTTGCCTTTTTCATTAAATACATCAAGTATTTTTCTTTCCTTGATTTGTGGGTGAGTTTTACAGTTAATGTGAGTTTGATTCAGGTGAAATAAAAGTTTGGATACTATTCTTTGAGAACAAAGTTAACATATAATCTTATATATAACAGACACTCTGTATTGTCGATCGAAAAGACCTTAAATATTTTTAAGGGAGATGGATTTAAACAAACAGCCATTTGCTGACACTTAAGATAAGCACTTTAGAACTACATGAGAGAGTGTAATGTTATGTTCTGGCACGAAGCCAGAATGTTTTATTTTCTTACCAACATTTTATTTTCCTGAACTCTAAAAGAAGTGACAGGTTATTTTGTCTGTAATGGTGGTTATTTTCAACTTCAAAAACCTTTCTGTGATCTTAAAACCTTATAATTTGTTCACAGTTACAAGTTAATACAGGCACTGAGCAGCATCTGTATGTAATTTTAGCTGAGAGATATAGTGGGAACTTTTAGTCCTTCCAAACTTATTTTATTAGACATGCATTGTCTAGAACAAGTCTGCTGCACGCTTGGTACCTACCAAGTTAACTGAACTCCAATCTGTTGTTGGAAATGTGGACATTTATCATCTTTTGGGGTGTGAGTGGCATCCCACACCAGTCTTGTTCTCTGTTCCACAGAGAACCAGCAAGGAAGAGAGGAAGGAAGGAAATACTTGTACAAAAGCTAGGTGTGCCAGGCTCGGTAGTAGTGCTTTCTCATGTTATATCGCTTGAGTCTGAAGAACATTACCTCTCTTCTTTGACACTACACCCTTTTAGTTATTCCTTTGCTGGGTGTTGCCATGATAGTTCCTTTCCTAGGCAGTGACTGGCTCGCTCCAGCTTTTCTCCTCCTCCTCTCTTCTTCAGGAATTTCCCCGCAGCGTGACTGTGGCTTTCTAGAGATGTGGGACTTCATACAAACGAGTCTGAGGAGAAGAAAAATAAGCATGTAGGCAGGGCTTCTCCTCAGAACTCTTCAAATCACAGAGACTAGGACAGCCTTCACGTCAGAAGTAAATCCTATTCATGCGTACTGTTAAAGGGAGGGGTAGAAAATTAAAAACAAAAACGAAAAAACAAAGGAAGAGTGTCTCTGAAAGAGCATTTAATTTTTTGTTGTTGTTGATGTCGCAATCATTTAAAAAATTTATGGACTTAGGAGGTATCAAACTTTGAAATGAAGTTAAAGTTGGAGAGAGTCTATCATTTCTGTGATCTTAGCCTAACTGTGGGCAATGTCAATTTAAAGATTTTTAAGTTGGAGAAAAATGATGGGAATTTTATGCATTTTCCAAAACTATCTGCCTTACTATATCCAGTCTTTATATTTGCAATTGTGCCTAGCTGTGGCGGGGTTGGGGGGGGGGCGATAAATGCAAGTCTTACCTGGTACATTATTACACAAATGGATTAGCTACAACTTAAATGGAATGTCTTCTTTGTAGAAACCTAAGGGTGTGTCTGTCGTTAAAAAATAAAACCAGGAACTGTGCTTGTTATTTTCCATGCAAGGTTCTTGCCGACTGGCAATGGGGACAGAGACTGGGGTGCTTTGTGGTGGCAGCAGAGGGCCAGAAGTGAAAAAATATATAACAGTGCCTCTGTTATCTGTTTCCAATTCTTGCAGCATAGTGCTGGAATCCAGAAAATTTGCCGCCTTGAATAATTCAACTTCAAATCTCTTGGTGTTTCATGATAATTTTGATTCGCTTTTCTTTAACGTTTGAGACTTAGCTCAGTTTTCAACCACAGTTTTTCCCCCTCTGCCTTATGTTCTTTGATTTTAAGAATCTGTGTGCCTTTAGAAATACTAAAGAAGACCATCTAGTCAGAAACAGGGTACACAGAGAAAGATATATGAGAAAAATAAAAAACAACTTCTAAAATAAGGAGAAGTCAGCCTCCATGTTACAAAGCTTTATGATTTTATAATGACTCTCTTACCCCATTCTAATGGGCTAAAGGAGCTTTGAGCTCACTTCTTGCCCAGAATCTCCTTTGTAGATAACAAGCTTGGCATGCTTTAAATATTTATGGGGGACTCCGGAGTGTTACAGAAAACAATGTAGCTCCTAGCACAGAGACTATGAAGCAAGAGTCTTCATTAGTATCACACACGGTGACAGAGTTGAAATAAACAATCTCAAATAGGCAAGCCTGGTGAGGCTGAATCAGCTCAATGTTGAAAGACATTCACATGTGTCTTCCCAGTATGTATTCTATTATGTGTGTTTGTGTTTTCTCTTGATTTGTGAAAATGATTTTTGTCTAAACAGCATGAAAATGTTAATAAACAAAATTTAAACTGAAAAATGTAATTACTACCTTCCTCATGAAACTTTTGTGTTTTTTCTCTCTGCTTCTGTCTCTCTCTCGCGCGCGCGTGCGTGAACACACACGCACACATAACCCTAAGCTGGTCTTTGCTGGCTTCCATTCTCTCCTTCAAACTGGCTTTCCCCACGTGACCGTGACCGTGAACATGGCTGGTAGCCTCAGCTCTCAGGCTGAAAACATGATAGCTTCCTGACTCCAAGGAAAGACAGGCTTCCTCTCTTCTGCTTCCGTATGTAACACTTCTGTGGAATAATACTGATTAACCAGGTTTGAGTCTTGTGCCAATCCTTTGCACAATTCTTGTTGCTAAAACAATGGGAACCTTTGAATGCTGAGCCTGGTTCATGTGCCTGTGACTGGCAGCCTCACTGATGTCAAAAGTTTAAGCAGGGGAGGACCAGTTTCGCAAAGGAAAAGGTTACATTTGCTGAAAGAAGGGAAAAGAGGCATGTTTAGCTGAGGAAGACATAGATGTCTATTATACAAAAAAAGATGGAAAAAACAATTAGGAATATAGTGAGAATTGCCAGACATGCAGTTTTGCAAGGACTGGTAATGAGAGACTCTACAGATGTCAGTGTGTTAATTATTTATTCAACAGGCATTTATTAAGTGTCTCTAACCCTTGACATGCAGTTTCTCCTGGACTGGGATATAGGAGTGATAAGGAGCCAAAAGTAAAATCCAAACCCTTTTCCCTGATGAAGTGACTTACATATGCTTCTTGTGGCTTTTAAGAGTGTTTCCCGGCAGCCCCAAGAGGTTGTTTCTATAGTTCCTAATTAATTCTGTGATTCATCCAAGGCCACTGCTCAGGCTGACACTTCATAACATCACAGGCCCGTCTGCCTTGTTGATTTCACTTCCTCTGTTCCTGTGCTCCCACATGCTTCATTGTTTGGCCTCTCACCTCACTTCTGAACTATAGGTGGACCCCAAGCAGTCATTTTCTTTTCTTTTCTTTCTTTCTTTCTTTTTTTTTTTTTTAGAGAGGGAGAGAGAGTGATATGGGGGGTGGGGTAGAAGGAGAGGAAGAGAGAGAATCTTAAGCTGGCTCCACGCCAAGTGCTGAGCCTGACACAGGGCTCGATCTCATGACCCTGAGATCATGACCTGAGCCAAAATCAAGACTCAGGCACTGAACTGGCTGAGCCACCCAGGCGTTCCCCCAGTTTTTTCCCGCTGGTCTTCTTCCTCCATCAGAAAACTTTCTTAGGCAGGGGTTAGGTAGATGACTCCCCTAGGCTAAAATCTGACTTACTTCAATGACATTTGCTTGGTCCACCAGAACTCATGCAACCAAGTTCTGGAAAATTCTGGAAATGCAAGCTGGCCGCTTCCACAACTGCCCTCTTTTCGCTAATCACTTGGCAGACAAAGGCAACTGTAGCCACACACCACCTCCACGCTGCTCCAGGCGAGAGTCAGATTCATAGATTCTGTGCTCCAATCTCCAGGAATTCATTTGATTCCCTCAGGGGCTTTCATACTTCTCTCTTGCATTAGCCTAGGATGAGCCAAGGAATTTATGCACTTGAGGAAGCATCTAGTCGGGGAATAAGATGCCAGTTGACTTTCCCTATGAATATGGCACCCCACCAGTCTATCTAAAGATTTCTCCTTGCCTTTTATCCCTAGGGAATCATCCTACAAACTGCCCTAGAAGGAACATCTCTCTAATAAATCTCTAGCTTTATCTTCCATAGATTGTTCAAGAGGTGACAGTTTCTGGAACAGTTGGAAAACCTATCAATAAGTCCTGTGATGATGTATCCTTGAAATCATAGACATGGCACTTTTTATCCATTAACCTCGGATCTGGGGCCTCAGCTGAAATTAAAAAAAAACAAACAAACTAGAAAAGTCCTATTTAACATTATTTTATATTTATAAATGTGAATATAAAGGAGAAGGTTCTCAGCAGGAGTGTGGGCTGTGGATCTAGGAAGCCAGGATCCAAATACGGAGTCTGACGCTTCCTAACTGCATGAGAGGACCGCTCTGTACTTCATGATTCCCAGCTGGAAACTCGGATGCTAATTGTACCCATTTTCTGTGGTACAATTCTATGAGTGTTAAATGAATTAATAAATTTGAAGGGCTTAGGTTAATGTTTTATCATAGTCATATTTAGTTACTATCATTTTTTTATTTTGAGGATTCTCCTAAAGGTTCTTATAGTGGCCTTTGCTTCTTGCCCCTTTTATATCACAGTGAGGGGGAATAGGGAAGGGTATTAAGCGAAATTTTTTCTCAAATATTTTAACTGAAAATATATTCTCTATGTATTCAATGAATTAAAATAGATTCATTTCAGTTTGGTCAGAAGCATTAAGATGGACAGTGGATCCAGTCACTTAACTGGATGAATTTTGTCCATTAAGTCAGTGGATTGCAGTTAAGTTTCAAATACTAGGAATTTATGTATCAGGACTTATAGTTTTCAAGAATAGATAAGAGATTGTTGGGCCAGGGATGAAGACATCCACATTCAATTTATGGTTTGACAATTAAGAAAGTATATTAATACTCACTTTATTCCCTGGGCCTCTGTATCCACATTGGGCAAATGAAGGCATTGCACTGGATGGGCAGAGAGCGTGGAAAAGAGAGTGGATTCTGGTGACCGAGAACTGGAGTTCTATCAGCTCTGCCTCTAATGTGATCTGTTATCTCCAGCAAGTTAGTCCGCCTCTCCAAGAATCCTTCCCCCTTACGTGCAAACAGAGTACACGAGTAGTACCTGCCTCTGAGGGTTGTTGTGAGGATTAGAAAATTCATCTAAGTGCCGATCTCAGAACATGGCACAGAGTAAGCATCCCAGAATGTTACTGTTGATGATAAATAACAACTCTCATTTCTTGTTTTATGACGAAGTTCATAGACCATCAATGAAGACTGAAATTTGTACTTGGGCTCACTGCACTTCCTGAACTCAGCCCACTGTTATTTGGCTACTAACTCCTTCTACTGCTTACTGGATATATTAATTAACTACAATGATCCCATTTTTGTAGGTGTACTTCGGTCTCTTTTAAATTCATAATCCTGGGGCGCCTGGGTGGCTCAGTGGGTTAAGCCTCTGCCTTCCGCTCAGGCCATGATCTCAGGGTCCTGGGATCGAGCCCCACATTGGGCTCTCTGCTCTGAGGGGAGCCTGCTTCCCCCTCTCTCTCTGCCTGCCTCTCTGCCTACTTGTGATCTCTCTCTCTCTCTCTCTGTCAAATAAATAAATAAAATCTTAAAAAATTCTTTCTATATTTATATGCAATGTAAAAGGATGGAACTGAATAAATTTTGTTTCTATAGAACATCTCAAAATAAACTGTGCAATGCATATTTGTCTCTCTACCCTGTTGATGGAACTTGGTTGACTACATGTAATTCATCTGAGCTTCACTGGTCTTCTTTGGATGCCAGAATATTTATTTCAGCTTTTGACTCCCATCATACCTTGTTTCACTAAGGAATAAAAAATTTCTTCAAGTTCCTGTATTATATCCCAAAGTGCAACATCTATTTTTACTACCTTCCCGCTATAATGAAGAGTCAGTATTTACATTGACCTTCTTCAGCCCCACCGTTTCCTCCATTCTCTGGTCTATCTTGGCTATTTTGTACTTTATTTTAAATTATAAAATTACAGACAAATAAAATGTTAGGCTTGTAGATGGTTACAGAAGCTATCCAGTATAGTCTTTGCAGTAACTAGGTAAGAAAACACTTTGAGACCTCAAGACTAAAATATTTGACATACTTGTTCTTTGATGTGACAGTGTCCTTAAGCATCAGTCTAAGCAGTCTGTAGTTTTAGAAAATATATGATTATATTTTTTTTGAAAAATGAAGTAATATATATTGAAATGAAAAAGCCTGGATGAATTTTTGCTTGGTGTCATATTCTCCTGAGTGCAGACATTTACTTGGCTCTTTGCAGACACCACAAGTCTTATATTTAAACCACTCAGTCATCATCATGTTGTTCTGATGGCTTTCCAGGCACCTCCCCAGAGAGAACATTGCTGTATTATTAGCTCCTCCCATTGCTTCCAGAGGTTTGTAATTCAAGCTTGGAGAGAGCACTCCTTTCACCTTAGCTCTGGGAGGGAGGCCATCCTTTCCTTCATTGGAATGCTAAAGTCCCCTTGCCTTATTTTCACCTCATATTGGTGATATTCCATTTGTATTTGGCAGTCAATCATGTCAAAGGAGTCAGCTTCAAGACTGGCTCCTGTGTTTTCTGATCTATCATTTATTTTTTCCTGGCAAAAGATTCTCCTGCTTAAATGCCACAGTGTCTATTTTCAATTTAACACCTTCTTAAAAGAAAGTTATTTTTGTTTTTCCTAAGTATAGAATATCTTTGCTTTAACATAGAATTTAAAAGAATGGTAATAATTCTTTTGACCTTTTTTATCCCCAATAGATTTCTAGAATTTTATCTTGTTAACAAAATGAAATGCAAAATATATTCCTTATTAAGTACTTGCCTAGAAGGAAACATTTTATTAATATGGATTTTAGACTATAAACTATCAAGAACTTGTTTTCAAGAGTATTTGGCCAAAAGACCAATTTTCAGAATCAAGACACCTCAGTTTATTCTAATATAAAGACTTTTTAAGCAGATAGAAATTGTGTCAGTGTTTAGAAAAACTTATTTTCTTTTAGAGCAGTTGACTCTTCCAATTATATTTCATTTTCTTGAAATATTAACATCTGAATAGAAAGTCAATTGATGTATTCAATGAGAATCCACTGTGTCAGAAAAATACTTCTATCAAGGAATCCTATAATATTTGTAACAACCAACAGGTTATGAACCTTTACATGCAGTATAATATAAAAGGTCAAGAAGTTACAAATAAAATGTAAGATGATGATTAAATTCATCAGAATTCTACATTCTCCTGATTAGACTTAGCACTACATAGTTCAAAAGAAAATCCATGAATTATTCATGAATCCCTTAAAATCAAGAAAAATGTATTGAATTCTATTCCTCTCCCTTCCCTTCCTTTTTCATCCTTCCTTTTCTTCTTTTTCTAACTTGTGAGCTAAATACCATGTAGTTAGCAATATATTTTAATTAAATACAAGTATGTTCTTTGGATGAAAATATATACCTCTTTCTTTCCTTTTTTATTTTTATCATTTTTAAAGACTTATTTATTTGAGTGAGAGAGAGAGAGAGCCAGAGGGGGAGGGGCAGAGAGTGGGGGAGAGAATCTCAGGCAAACAGTATCCCCCTCCCAAGCACAGAGCCCAAAGTAGGGCTTGACCTTGCCACCCTGAGATCATGACCTGAGCCAAAATCAAGAGTCAGTCACATCCATCTGAGCCACCCAGCCACCCCTTTCCTTTTATATTTATTTATTTATTTATTTATTTATTTATTTATTTATTTATTTATTTATTTATTTATTTATTTATTTATTTATTTATTTGACAGAGATCACAAGTAGGCAGAGAGGAGGCAGGCAGAGAGAGAGAGGAGGAAGCAGGCTTCCCGCTGAGCAGAGAGCCCGATGTGGGGCTCTATCCCAGGACCCTGGGATCATGACCTGAGCTGAAGGCAGAGGCTTTAACCCACTGAGCCACCCAGGCACCCCTCCTTTTATATTTTTAAAAGAAAAATTCACTATGGTTAAGTGATAGAAAATAGCCATGGAAGATACTTATTGTTGTCAGAATTTTCCTGGTATTTTTGGCTCATGAGATTCTAATTATAGGCTCTGGTTATTGGATTAATATGGGCCTGGGGAGGAATTAAATATTTACTTCAAAAGATTATTTTAATATTTAATTACCTGAAATCTTTTAAAGTTTTTCTACATAGGCTTCCTCTATAGTAAAATATTTTAATTAAAATGTTTAATATAGTATTATACATATACATATATATCAGAAAAATGATACATAGCATTATGATAAGAAAATGTACATCATAAGAGTGCAGATATATGAACTTTCACAAACCAAATCTACCTGTACAACTAGAACCCAGGTCAAAAATATAGAATTTTACCAGCATCTTAGAAGTCCATTCATCTTTATTTCAATCTCTATTCTCTCCACCCTAAGGGTTAGGCACTATTTTGACTTCTAATGGCATTGAATAGTTTTGCCTGCTCTTGTATATTACATAGAGATTGAATCATAGATTATGTACTCTTTTGGGGGTGTGGTAGGGGATCTGGGTCTTTCTATAAACAATATTTTTATGAGATTCATTTGTGTTGTTGCATGTTGTTGTAAGATTGTATATCCTCATTCTGGTCAGAATTCCATCGTGTACATATAGCACAATTCACTGATCTGTTGTACTATTGATTGGCTTTTGGGTAGTTTCCAGGTTTTGACCATCATGGAGATAATGCTTCTGTGAACATTCTTGTACATCTCTCTCTCTCTCTCTCCAAACTCATAGATGCATTTCTTGTGGGGATATGCTCAGGAGTTATACGGTATTTATATACTTAGCTGTTTCCAGAGTGGTGGTAGCTCTTTGTACCCCCACCTGCAGTGTTTGGGAGCTCCAGTTACACCCAGTCCTTGTCACCATCTGATATTTTCTTTTCATTTTTTCCCTCAATCTTTAAGTGTATTCATTTTCCTGGTGTGTGGTAGCATTTACTGTGTTTTTTATTTGTATTTCCTTTGCAACCATCCATGTTGAACGCATTTTCCTGTGTGGGCTATTTTGAAATTTTCCTTTATCAAATATATTTTTAAGTCTTTTGACTCTTTCTGTTTGGTCATCTGTCTTTTTCTGATTTGATGGAGGATTTTCTAATGTGCTCTGGATACAAATTTTTTTCAGATAAATGTATTACAAATAATTTTCCTCGCACTTTTACTCTCTTCATTGTGTCTTTAAAAGTTCTTAATTTTACCATCATTCCAAGATGATTCTTATTTAGAAACTAGTCCTTTTATATATACATATGACTTCCAAATAATTTTTCTTATTTTTTTATTTAAAAATTTTTAAAAATTATATTCAGTTAGCCACCGTATAGTACATCACTAGTTTTTGATGTAGTGTTCAACGATTCATTATTTGTGTCTAACACGCAGTGCTCATCATCACATGTGCCCTCCTTAATACCCATCACCCAGTGACCCCATCTCTCAACCCCTTCCCCTCTGAAACCCTACAAATAATTTCTTCCATATTTTTTATTCTTCTAATAAATAACAAATAATAATAATGTCTTTTGATGAACAGAAGTTCCTAATCTTACTACAATCCAGTTTATCATTTTTGGTTGACATGTATTCTTCTAAAGAAAATTTTGCCTACTCCAAGGTCATAGATATGTTATCCTGTTTTCTTTAAAAACGCTATTGCTTTATCTTTTACATTTAGATTTGCAATCCATCTGGAACTGATTTTTAGGTATGTCGTAAGGTAGGAAATCACATTTTAATTATTCTTACTTAAGGCATATATGCTCATTGAAGAGAAACATGGAGAATAGACATTAGCTGTGATCTACTATCCAAGGAAACCATCACTGTTACTGTGATGCATCTTTTCACACAGAGCTTTTGTTATTATTTATTAATTTTATTACTTTCTGGTACTATCATAAAACTTACTATTCATGTTTTTACTCCTTTTAGTTATGTCAACTGAAAATAAGATGTCTAGTTCTTTCATTATAAATTCACTTTTATCACCCATGACGAAAAATGAAACAATCACAAAAGTTGGTCCTTAGAATAATGTGAGTATCTTTTTTGTTTTCAGCTTCACATATTATAGGTTAACTTCTCAAATGGACTTTGAATCTTCCTCCTCCTGTGACAAATTTTCCCACCAAGATAAGTTAAACATATTATCTTTAGTGTAATTTTAAGGCCTATAGGTTGTTTTCAAACTCTTTAATTTCTGTCAGTATCTTCATTAATTCCTTTATTCTGCTATCTTTTACTCTTTTACCAATATATGAATTATTTGCTGAATTGACTTTTCATTCCTTTTTAAAAGGGACCTAAAATTTCTATCTCTATCCCATACGTTCAGATATATAGCTTTTTATTATTGCTGATTTTCTAAACCAATTTTTCAATATGTTTCCATTTTTCTACTTGACCCAAGACTTTTAAAACTTTCTCTATAACAAACTTTGATTTTTCTGCTTTTGTTATTTTTTTAGTTTTATTAAACTGTGATCAGAGAATGTTGTCTGACTACTTTTATTTTTTGGAATTTATGTTACACACTTATACAAAAGGTATATTTTCAAGACAGAACAATTTTATTAATTATATTATATAGGTCTTCTGTATTCTCACTTAGGTTCTTGCCCTTTTACTCTGTTGTGAACTGATAGATGTGAATTAAAAACTCTTACTACTGAACTGTTCTTTCCTGTCTTCTTAGAATACTCAGTTTGTGCTACATGAGGCAGTTGCTGTGATATATTGTTATATATTTATAACTGCCATATATTTTTCTTTCTTTTTCATTTTACTCTAAATTTTTGCATTCCATTCTGTTATTCAGCATTTATATCAGTCTTAGTTCTTTTTTTTTAAATCAGTCTAAGTTAAAATTATTCAAAGTTCATTTTCCATCATTTTGCTATAATTCACCCATTGTTTGGCTGGCTGCATTTAGGTCACCAGAAAAATATTCTCTGCATTCTCTCATATTCAAAAAAGTTTGTTTATAGTATATACTTAAGAACAGCTTGGCTGGATACAATCCTTTTCTCAAATTTTCTTGTCTTGAGTATATCTATCAAGAATTTCCTTTCTTTATCATTTGATGTTAAATGTTGCAGTGGAGAAATATAAATATAACCTACTTATTGTATGCCCGTAAACAACATTTATTTTGCTTCACTGGGAAAAAAACGAAAACAAAAACGTCACTTTAAAGCACAGTAGCTTTACTAGGAAATGTCTTTTTAAAAAAAAAATATTTTATTTATTTATTTGAGAGACAGAGAGAGCATGAGAGAGAAGGTCAGAGGGAGAAGCAGACTCCCCATGGAGCTGGGAGCCCGATGCGGGACTCGATCCCGGGACTCCCGGATCATGACCTGAGCCAAAGGCAGTCGCTAAACCAACTGAGCTACCCAGGCGCCCTAGGAAATGTCTTGATATTGACCATTCTCGGCCAATTCTTTGTACTCATTATATTTTTATAATACACAGATTTAGGTCTTTTATTTCAACAAAGTCACTCTTGAATTATGACTTTAAAACATGTTCTGTTTATTTGTTTGATTCTTTTTTCTTCACAGGCTACTCCAAATATGTGTATGTGGCTCTCTCATGCTTATCTTTTCAACTGTTTTTCTCCCAAATCCACACACCCTTCTTTCCTTCCTTCCCCTTCCATCCTTCCTCTATCCTTCCTTCCTTCCTTCCCTCTTTCCTCTCTTTATTTCCATTTCAGTGTGGTCACTCTTTCCCTTTTTTCCTTATTCCCTTCCCCTACACACACACACTGCCATTCTCTCTGATGCAGTTTCCAATTTGGTTAAGATGCTTTCCCTCCACTATTTCTTTTTTGAATTCTGCTAAATCATACTTCATTTCTTCCTTTGTCTTCCTATTTCTTCCCTGGGTTCCTATACTTCTGATTTAGGTCTGACTTCAAAAGTAATCTTTTCTTTTTAAAAAAAAATTTTTTTTTAAATTTTTTATAAACATATAATGTATTCTTAGCCCCAGGGGGACAAGTCTGTGAATCGCCAGGTTTACACATTTCACAGCACTCACCATAGCACATACCCTCCTCAATGTCCATAACCCCACCACCCTCTCCCTACACCTCTCCCCACAGGCACCCTCAATTTGTTTTGTGACATTAAGAGTCTCTTATGGATTGTCTCCCTCCCGATCCCATCTTGTTTCATTTATTATTTTCCTACCCCACAACCCCCCCCCCCACGTTGCATCTCCACTTCCTCATATCAGGGAGATCATATGATAGTTGTCTTTCTCCGAATGACTTATTTCGCTAAGCATAATACCCTCTAGTTCCATCCACATTGTCCCAAATGGCAAGATTTCATTTCTTTTGATGGCTGCATAGTATTCCATTGTATATATATACCACCTCTTCTTTATCCATTCATCTATTGACGGACATCTAGGTTCTTTCCATAGTTTGACTATTGTGGACATTGCTGCTATAAACATTTGGGTGCACATGCCCCTTCGGATCACTACGTTTATATCTTTAGGTTATATACCCAGTAATGCGATTGCTGGGTCATAGGGTAGCTCTATTTTCAACTTTTTGAGGAACTTCTATGCTGTTTTCCAGAGTGGATGCACCAGCTTGCATTCCCACCAACAGTGTAGGAGGGTTCCCCTTTCTCTGAATCCTTGCCAGCATCTGTCATTTCCTGACTTGTTCATTTTTAGCCATTCAGACTGGTGTGAGGTGGTATCTCATTGTGGTTTTGATTTGTATTTCCCTGATGCTGAGTGATGTGGAGCATTTTTTCATGTGTCTGTTGGCCATCTGGATGTCTTCTTTGCAGAAATGTCTGTTCATGTCATCTGCCCATTTCTTTTTTTTTTTTTTTAAAGATTTTATTTATTTATTTGACAGACAGAGATCACAAGTAAGCAGAGAGGCAGGCAGAGAGAGAGAGAGAGGAAGCAGGCTCCCTGCTGAGCAGTGAGCCCGATGCGGGGCTCCATCCCAAGACCCTGAGATCATGACCTGAGCCAAAGGCAGAGGCTTTAACCCACTGAGCCACCCAGGTGCCCCCTCTGCCCATTTCTTTTTTTTTAAAATTTAATTAAATTAACTTTTTAAAATTTAAACATATAATGTAACCCCACCACCCTCTCCCAACCCCCCCCCTCCCCACCCCCCTCAGTTTGTTTTATGACATTAAGAGTCTCTTTTGGTTTGTCTTCCTCCCGATCCCATCTTGTTTCATTTATTCTTTTCCTACCCCCTTAGCCCCCACCCCCGTTGCATCTCCACTTCCTCATATCAGGGAGATCATATGATAGTTGTCTTTCTCCGATTGACTTATTTCGCTAAGCATAATACCCTCTAGTTCCATCCATGTCGTCACAAATGGTAAGATATCATTTCTTTTGATGGCTGCATAGTATTCCATTGTATATATATACCACCTCTTCTTTATCCATTCATCTGTTGATGGACATCTAGGTTCTTTCCATAACTTGGCTATTGTGGACATGGCTGCTATAAACATTCGGGTACACGTGCCCCTTCAAATCACTACGTTTGTATCTTTAGGGTAAATGCCCAGTAGTGCAATTGCTGGGTCATGAGGTAGCTCTATTTTCAATTTTTTGAGGAACCTCCATGCTGTTTTCCAGAGTGATTGCACCAGCTTGCATTCCCACCAACAGTGTAGGAGGGTTCCCCTTTCTCCACATCCTCGCCAGCATCTGTCATTTCCTGACTTGTTCATTTTAGCCATTCTGACTGGTGTGAGGTGGTATCGCATTGTGGTTTTGATTTGTATTTCCCTGGTGCCCAGTGATGTGGAGCACTTTTTCATGTGTCTGTTGGCCATCTGGATGTCTTCTTTGCAGAAATGTCTGTTCATGTCCTCTGCCCATTTCTTGATTGGATTATTTGTTCTTTGGGTGTTGAGTTTGTTAAGCTCTTTATACAGTTTGGATACTAGCCCTTTATCTGTTATGTTGTTTGCAAATATCTTCTCCCATTCTGTCAGTTGTCTTTTGGTTTTGTTAACTGTTTCCTTTGCTGTGCAAAAGCTTTTGATCTTGATGAAGTCCCAATAGTTTATTTTTGCTCTTGCTTCCCTTGCCTTTGGCGATGTTCCTAGGAAGAAGTCGCTGCAGCTGAGGTCGAAGAGGTTGCTTCCTGCATTCTCCTCAAGGATTTGGATGGATTCCTTTCTCATATTGAGGTCCTTCATCCATTTGGAGTCTGTTTTCCTGTGTGGTGTAAGGAAATGGTCCAATTTCATTTTTCTGCATGTGGTTGTCCAATTTTCCCAACACCATTTGTTGAAGAGGCTGTCTTTTTTCCATTGGATATTCTTTCTTGCTTTGTTGAAGATTAGTTGACCATAGAGTTGAGTGTCTATTTCTGGGCTCTTTATTCTGTTCCATTGATCTATGTGTCCGTTTTTGTGCCAGTACCATATTGTCTTGATGATGACAGCTTTTGTAATAGAGCTTGAAGACCAGAATTGTGATGCCACCAACTTTGGCTTTCTTTTTCAATATTCCTTTGGCTATTTGAGGTCTTTTCTGGTTCCATATAAATTTTAGGATTATTTGTTCCGTTTCTTTGAAAAAAAAAAAAAAAGGATGGGATTTTATAGGGATTGCATTAAATGTGTAGATTGCTTTAGGTAGCATAGACATTCTCACAATATTTGTTCTTCCAATCCATGAGCATGGAACATTTTTCTATTTCTTTGTGTCTTCCTCAATTTCTTTCATGAATACTTTATAGTTTTCTGAGTATAGATTCTTTGCCTCTTTGGTGAGGTTTATTCCTAGGTATCTTATGGTTTGGGGTGCAATTGTAAATGGGACTGACTCCTTAATTTCTCTTTCTTCTCTCTTGTTGTTGGTGTTAAGAAATGCAACTGATTTCTGTGCATTGATTTTATATCCTGACACTTTACTGAATTCCTGTACAAGTTCTAACAGATTTGGAGTTTAGTCTTTTGGGTTTTCCACATATAGTATCGTATCATCTGCAAAGAGCGATAGTTTGACTTCTTCTTTGCCAATTTGGATGCCTTTAATTTCTTTTTGTTGTCTGATTGCTGAGGCTAGGACTCTAGTACTATGTTGAATAGCAGTGGTGATAACGGACATCCCTGCTGTGTTCCTGACCTTAGCGGAAAAGCTCTCAGTTTTTCTCCATTGAGAATGATATTTGCAGTGGGTTTTTCATAGATAGCTTTGATAATATTGAGGTATGTGCCCTCTATCTCTACACTTTGAAGAGTTTTGATCAGCAAGGGATGCTGTACTTTGTCAAATGCTTTTTCAGCATCTATTGAGAGTATCATAGGGTTCTTGTTCTTTCTTTTATTAATGTATTGTATCATATTGATTGATTTGCAGATGTTGAACCAACCTTGCAGCTCTGGAATAAATCCCACTTGGTCGTGGTGAATAATCCTTTTAATGTACTGTTGGATCCTATTGGCTAGTATTTTGGTGAGAATTTTCGCATCTGTGTTCATCAAGGATATTGGTCTGTAATTCTCTTTTTTGATGGGATTCTTGTCTGGTTTGGGGATCAAGGTGATGCTGGCCTCATAAAATGAGTTTGGAAGTTTTCCTTCCATTTCTATTTTTTGGAACAGTTTCAGGAGAATAGGAATTAATTCTTCTTTAAATGTTTGGTAGAATTCCCCTGGAAAGCCATCTGGCCTGGGCTTTTGTTTGTTTGGAGATTTTTGATGACTGTTTCAATCTTCTTACTGGTTATGGGCCTATTCAGGTTCTCTATGTCTTCCTGGTTCAGTTTTGGCAGTTTATATGTCTCTAGGAAAGCATCCATTTCTTCCAGATTGTCAAATTTGTTGGCATAGAGTTGCTCATAATATGTTCTTATGATTGTTTGTATTTCTTTGGTGTTGGTTGTGATCTCTCCTCTTTCATTCATGATTTTATTTATTTGGGTCCTTTCTCTTTTCTTTTGGATAAGTCTGGCCACGGGTTTATCAATCTTATTCATTCAAAGAACCAGCTCCTAATTTTGTTGATTTGTTCTATTTTTTTTTGGTTTCTATTTCATTGATTTCTGCTTTGATCTTTATTATTTCTCTTCTCCTGCTGGGTTTAGGCTTTCTTTGTTGTTCTTTCTTGAGCTCCTTTAGGTGTAGGGTTAGGTTGTGTATTTGAGACCTTTCCTGTTTTCTTGAGAAAGGCTTATATCACTATATATTTTCCTCTCAGGACTGCCTTTGCTGTGTCCTACAGATTTTGGACCGTTGTGTTTTCATTATCATTTGTTTCCATGATTTTTTTTTTAATTCTTTAATTTCCTGGTTGACCCATTCATTCTTTAGAAGGATGCTGTTGAGTCTCCATGTATTTGGACTCTTTCCAAATTTCCTCTTGTGATTGAGTTCTAGCTTCAGAGCATTGTGGTCTGAAAATATGCAGGGAATGATCCCAGTCTTTTGATACCGGTAGAGACCTGATTTATGATGTGATTTATTCTGGAGATTGTTCCATGGGCACTAGAGAAGAATGTGTATTCTGTTGCTTTGGGATGGAATGGTCTGAATATATCTGTGATGTCCATCTGGTCCAGTGTGTCATTTAAGACCTTTATTTCCTTGTTGATCTTTTGCTTGGATGATCTGTCCATTTCAGTGAGGGGAGTGTTAAAGTCCCTTACTATTATTGTATTTTTGTCAATGTGTTTCTTTGTTATTAATTGGCTTATATAGTTGGCTGTTCCCATGTTAGGGGCATAGATATTTAATATTTTTAGATCTTGTTGGACAGACCCTTTGAGTATGATATAGTGTCCTTCCTCATCTCTTATTATAGTCTTTGGCTTAAAATCTAATTGATGTGATATAAGGATTGCCACCCCAGCTTTCTTGTGATGTCCATTAGCATGGTAAATTATTTTCCACCCCCTCACTTTAAATCTGAAGGTGTCTTTGGGTCTAAAATGAGTTTCTTGTAGGCAGCATATTGATGGGTTATGTTTTTTTTTTTTTTTTTTTTATCCATTCTGATACCCTGTGTCTTTTGATTGGGGCATTTAGCCCATTTACATTCAGCATTACTATTGAGATATATGAATTTAGTGCCATTGAATTGCCTATAAGGTGACTGTTACTCTATATGGTCTCTGTTCCTTTCCGATCTACTACTTTTAGGGTCTCTCTTTGCTTAGAGGACTCCTTCAATATTTCCTGTAGAGCTGGTTTGGTGTTTGCAAATTCTTTCAGTTTTTGTTTGTCCTGGAGACTTTTTATCTCTCCTTCTATTTTCAATGATAGCCTAGCTGGATATAGTATTCTTGGCTGCATGTTTTTCTCATTTAGTGCTCTGAATATATCATGCCACTTCTTTCTGGCCTGCCAGGTCTCCGTGGATAAGTCTGCTGCCAATCTAATATTTTTACCATTGTATGTTACAGACTTCTTGTCCCGCCCGGGCTGCTTTCAGGATTTTCTCTTTGTCACTAAAACTTATAAATTTTACTATTAGATGAAGGGTTGTGGGCCTATTCCTATTGATTTTGAGGGGGGTTCTCTGCACCGCCTGGATTTTGATGCTTGTTCCCTTTGCTATATTAGGGAAATTCTCTACAATAATTCTCTCCAATATACCTTCTGCTCCTCTCTCTCTTTCTTCTTCTGGAATCCCAATTATTCTAATGTTGTTTCGTTCTATGTTATCACTTCTCTCTCGAATTCTCCCCTCGTGGTCCAGTAGTTGTTTGTCTCTCTTTTGCTCAGCTTCTTTATTCTCTGTCATTTGGTCTTCTATATCACTAATTCTTTCTTCTGCCTCATTTATCCTAGCAGTAAGAGCTTCCATTATTGATTGCACCTCATTAATAGCTTTTTAAAATTTCAACTTGGTTAGATTTTAGTTCTTTTATTTCTCCAGAAAGGGCTTTTATTTCTCCTGACAGGGTTTCTCTAATATCTTCCATGCCTTTCTTGAGCCAGGCTAGAATCTTGAAAATCGTCATTCTGAACTCTGACATATTACCAATGTCTGTATTGATTAGGTCCCTAGCCTTTGGTACTGCCTCTTGTACTTTTTTTTGTGGTGAGTTTTTCCGCCTTGTCCAGATAAGAATATATGAAGGATCAAATGAAATACTAAAAGGGTGGCAAAGACCCCAGGAAAATGTGCTTTAACCAAATCAGAAGAGACCCCAAATTGTGGGGGGCATGAAGGGGATAAAAAAAGTTTAGAGAAAGAAAAAAAATTAAAAAAAGAAAACAAATTAGGAAAAAATATAAAAAAGAAAAATATATATATATTAGACTGGTGACTAGAACAGGGTCACCCACTTAATTTTGGGAGTATTTTGGGCTCTTAGAAGAAACTATCTCCCAAAATTTTAAAGAATGAAAAACGTATATAAGGGGAAACACAATGAAGGGATGGAATATGAATATAAAGATGAAAAAAAATTTTTTTATTTCTAAAAAAGGAGTTGATAAGGTAAGTTGGTTGGGAGAATAAAGAAAAAGGAGGTGGAGAGAATTTGCTCTGGCTGGTGCCTAGAACAAGCCCCGTGCTAGATTTAGGATTAGATTTAGAGTTCAATCTATTAGAAGAAGTTGTACCCCAAATTTTTTAGAAGAAAAAAAACCCTATGTGTATACAAAAAATAAAGTTAGGTACAATGAAAGATAAAATATGACTATAATGATGAAGTTTCAAAAAAGATTTTTTTAATGAAAGGTATTGTTAAGATAAACTAGTTAAAAAACATTAAAAGAGGAAAGGGTAAAGGTTAAAAAATTTTAGCAGAAGAAAAAAAAATTAATTAACTTTGCAAGCCTAAAAAATCATGGGGAGAAAGCCATGAATTCCATGCTTTGCTTTCTTCTCTGGAATTCCGCTATTCTCCCTAGTAAGTGAACTTGGTCTTGGCTGGATTTCTTGTTGATCTTCTGGAGGAGGGGCCTGTTGTAGTGATTTTTAAGTATCTCTGCCCCAGGTGGAATTGCACCGCCCTTACCAGGTGCCAGGCTAAGTAATTCGCTCAGGTTCACTTTCGGGAGCTTTTGTTCCCTGAACGCTTTCCGTAGAGTTCTGGAGGATGGAAATGAAAATGGCGGCCTCCCAATCTCCGGCCCAGAGCAGCTGAGAGCTTGGGGCCCCAGTCTTCAGTGCGCCTTCAGAGAAAAGCGCTTAATCACTCCCATCTCCCCAGCCTCCAGCCGCGCTTGGAGAAAATCACACAATCACTGCCATCTCACTGGCCTCCAGCTGCGCTCCGAGCTCACCCAGCCTGTGACCAAGTGTCTCTGTCTCTGGCACAGAGCCCCACCTGGAGTCTCTGAACCCCGCAGATCCCTGGGCTCTCCCAGGTCAGAGTCTCCCTGGATCTTGTGGGGATCCCATGCACAGAGTACCGGCCTGGGTCACGGATTATGGTTCTAGGTAACCCCGAGTTGAGAGCTCACTCCTCAGCTCTGTCTCTGTAGCCGGCTTCCCCACTCTAATATCTGTGAGCTCTGTGACACTCAGACACCCCCAATCCTTCTGTGACCCCGCGGGACCTGAGGCCACGTTGTCCCTGCGAGTTCTTCACCCTGGTTTAGCCTCTGGAGTGATGTCCCTCCATGGAGCAGACTTTCAAAAGTCCTGATTTTGTGCTCCATTACTCCGCTGCTTGCCCGGTGCCGGCCCCTCCCCCTGGGGTCTATCTTTCAGTTGCTTTGGATTCACTTCTCTGTGGGTCCTACCTTCCAGAAAGTGGTCGATTTTCTGTTTCTAGAATTGTTGCTCTTCTTCTCTTCGATCTCCTGTTGAATTTGTAGGTGTTCGGAATGGTGTGATAAGCTATCTAGCTGATCTCCTACTGCCTGATGTCATCTCAGCCTGCTACTTCTCTGTCATCTTGACTCCTCCCCCTCTTTTCATTTTTTTTTTTTAAATAATCTATAACAAAATGTTTGGTCACACTTTTTATATGCTCCATTGCAAAATTTTTCTGGTGTGTTTTCTTCACCTGTAGATAAATTTGATGCTCTTTCCCAATTTCTTTCTTATAATATACTGCATTTATTGTGTATAGTCCTTCACAGAAAAAAACAACAATGCACCTCATCCTTGAATTCACTTTATTTTCCTGGACCAGCTATTTGTTGGTCTGTGATGTACAGAGTAGCCTTCTAGCTACTCTCTTTCTCTGCTGTCACAGACACAGGAGCCTTCCTTTAGCTCTGGCTCCTCTTTGCTATTATTTGCATGGCCTACTTCTGCTTTTCTGGACCAAAGGTGGTACAGGAGGGCTTCTGCTAATGGACCTTTTCATGTACACAGTTTTCGATGTTCCACACAAGGACTACAGTTTTTACAAAACAGGGTGACCACTCACCTTCAGAAAGTTAGTATTTTTTCTTTTCCTGTGTTACTTGACATGTGTCCCTGCTGAGCTCTCTTGATCCTTTCTGAATATTTTCTTTACTTCCTTTATGTGGCTTCTACCTTACTTGATTTTCATGATGGGTATATGATCTCGGAGTTATCATTCTCTTTTCTTAAAAGAAATTTCGAGGAGGAGGTGGTGAACCATCCTGATGTATGCAGCAATATTCACCTTTTAAGTTGATTTTCTCACTATACTCAAACAATATGAAATTGTTCGGTCTTAAAATTACATACATACATGTAAAATTACATACATGCACATACATGTGAAAAAATTCCACAAGAATAGGGAAAGAATCACCCAATGGAATTAGAAGTAACACTGCCTCTGGCTCTTACAGGGATGGGATTCATGCCCATTTCCACTAACCAGACTGGAAAATCTCTCCAATAATAAGCATTGGGTAAGGTATATAGAGCAGCCTTGCTTTGGTAGTGGGGAATAATTATGCTTAGACTGACACTGCTTCATTCTTGCTTAACAAATTTTAAAAGAAAGATCAGGAAAGATCTATTTCCACGAAACCTAACTGCATATCAGCACAAAACTCAAGAGTATTTGTAGGAATACAAATCAATCCAGCACCCACAAAGGCAAAATTCATCCAGTCTAAAATTATCAGGCTTTAAAAGCAATAAAGTATGACTAATACTGAGGGGGAAAAAAATCAGTTAATCAAAACTGACCAAGAGCGGACCTGTAGTTTAGAATAGACATCAAAAGAATGATTATAACTGCATTCCATATGTTCAAAAATTAAGTAAGAGGCATGTAAGATACAAAAAGTCCCAAACTAAAGTTTTAGAGATAAAAATGACAGTATATGACATGAAAGATACCATGAATACAATTAATTACAAATTAGATATTGCAGTAGCAAAGAATAGTGAATTTGAAGATGTCAATAAAAATTACCCATTTGAGGGGCACCTGGGTGGCTCAGTTGGTTAAGCCGCTGCCTTTGGCTTGGGTCATGATCCCAGAGTCCTGGGATCGAGTCCCGCATCAGGCTCCTTGCTCTGTGGGGAGTCTGCTTCTCTCTCTGCCTCTGTAGGCCTCTCTGCCTGCTTGTGCTCTCTCTCTCTCTCTGACAAATAAATAAATAAATAAAATCTTAAAAACAAACAAACAAAACAAGACAAGAAAAATTGCTCATTTGAGACACAGAAAGGAAGAAAAGAATTTAAAGCAATAACAGAGCTTCAGAGAGTTGTGGGACAACTGTGTGCTCTCTCATGTATGCATAACTGGAGCCTCGAAAAGAGAGGGAACAAAAACTTATATTTGAAAAATACAAAACATACATAATTTTTACAAAAAGATAATGCATTATATATTCACTAGCATATTTAAATAAAATTTGAAAAAAAGAAAAAATAATGACCCCAAATTTTACAAATTTGACGAGAATAATAAACTCATAGTCTTCCAGAACTCCATGGGCTCCAAGCATAAGAAATATTTTTAAAAAGCACATTAAGATATACCATAAGTAAATTAAACAAAACTAGTGTAGAAAATCTTAAAAGCAGCTACGACAAAAAGGTATCTTTATATACAGAAGATGAGGACTGATTTCTTGTTATAAAAAATGCAAAAGACAGTAGACCAACAGCTTTCAAAATATAAAAGGAAAATAACCCTTTCAGCCTAGAATTCTATACCTGGAAAAAATGGTTTTCAAAAACAAACTTGCAATAGGGAGGTGGGGGGATGGGGTAACTGGGCAATGGACATTAGGAGGGCATGTCATATAATGAGCACTTGGCATTATGTAAAACTGGTGAATCACTTAACTCTACCTCTGAAACTAATAACATACTATACTAATTAATTGAATTTAAATTAGAAAAATACAAAAAAATTAAAAAGGAAAGAAGCATGGTCAAGAAAGAAAGAAAGACACAGACAGAAAGAACGAACTCATCTCCAGTAGAACCTGCACTACAAGAAATGTTAAAGAAAGCCTTTTGGGCAGAACAAAAATGATACCAGATGGAAATAGCTGTTTAAATAAAAATAATATCAGTGCAAAGCAGGATGTGTAATATATGCAGAAGTTGAATGTATGATGACAACAAGAGCACCAAAGTTGGGAGGG
The DNA here is from genome assembly GCA_003697995.1 of Taxidea taxus jeffersonii. NCBI lineage: Eukaryota > Metazoa > Chordata > Mammalia > Carnivora > Mustelidae > Taxidea > Taxidea taxus. The sequence continues at coordinate 56,181 of ML111854.1, forward strand.
ATGGAATTGAATTTGCATACTAGAAGGTAGGCAGAGATAAGTGAAAGACGTATGTTATAAATCCTAGATTAACCACCTAAATAAGGAAAGAGTTATAGCTAACACAGATTAAGTGAGATGATAGAACACATTTAGTTAATCCAAAAGAAGGCAGAAAAAAAAAAGAATAGGACAATTAGAAAATAAATAGCAGGATGACAGACTTCAATATAAATATGTTAATTGTTATATTAAATTTAAATGGTTTAAATATCCTAATTAAAAACAGATGGTAAGATTTTCTGGTACTTTGCCTATTCTTTTAGGTTATATAAATTTTAGTATTAGTACTTATTTATATAATGAATAACTTTTTTTCTATTCTAAGAAGACACATTTAGTGCTGGGGATACTGCCTCAAACAGCTTGTCTGTGGTCTCTCCTCACATGACCTTTACAATCTGGTGCTGAACACAGGCGAGTACATAAAAAATTAGAACAGAGTGTAATAATTGCTTGGGCAGAGGAGCTTGATTCTTCTCTGTATACCTGGAAATAACAATGCTTTAAAAATCGACATAATGGGGGCACTTGGGTGGCTCAGTGGGTTAAGCCTCTGCCTTTGGCTTGGGTCGTGGTCTCAGGGTCCTGGGATGGAGCCCAGTATCTGGGCTCTCTGCTCAGCAGGGAGCCTGCTTCCCCCCCTCCCCTGCCTGCCTCTCTGCCTACTTGTGATCTCTCTCTCTGTGTCAAATAAATAAAATCTTTTTAAAAATTGACATAATGACCGTAGCTTGTACTGTTTTAATTATAATGATGGATAACTTCCCATACCTGCTACAATATATAACATTTCTACTTAGCAACCGGCCATTTGTAATTAAGAATGGAGCAGCATCTGTGGGATTTCCTGCTAAACCCGCTTCTGTGCATTTATCATTTTCCAATTCTATCCCCCTATTAGGTTCTCAAGTGGGGCCAGTTTTGCTCCCAGGGGACATTTGACAATGTCTGGAAATGTTTGAGGTTGTCGCAACAGGGGTGGGGGACTATTGGCACTGAGTGAGTAGACACCAGGGATGCTGCTAAACATTCTATGTTGAATAGGGCAGCTCCCCTCCCCCCATAACAAAGACTCACCAGCTCCAAAACTGCTTCTGTTGAAAAAAACCTAAACTTGTGTGACCAGTTCATCCCAGTTTGCCCAGGACTTCCCAAGTTTTAGCACGGAAAGTCTTGCTTCTCAGGAAACTCCCATTCTCAGGTACACAGTAAGCATTGATTACCCTACTTCCAACCTACCAGTATTAGAAAAGCAGTCTCTATTCAATTAGCTGTTCCTTTTGGTATGAACACCAGTCCCATATTATAATGTAATAAAAATCATAATCAGCATGAGCATGCCAAGTGTGTAATCTGTATTATCTCTTTTAATCACCTGAACAGTTGCATGAGATTACTATTTTTACCTCTATTTTACAATTCGTTTATAGAGTTTAGGTAAATTGTTGAACTTTACACAGATGGTTGTGGTAGAATTAGTTATAAAAACAAGATCTATCTTGCTTATAGTGAGCATATTCCTGCTTTGCAAGATTGAAAATATTTTCTCTACACTGTGCCAACCTCACGGCATAGCTTATATTCATGATGATGATTGTCACAATTACAAATCAAACAAAATTACATTTAATATAACTATGGCTTTCATTTTCTGAGTTGCTGGTTACAACTGCAATACATCAGAATTGAGCTGGTATGAAGAGTATAATTTTCTTATAAAAAGTATGGAATTTGAAACCAGAGGGATTTGAGTCTAACCTGATATATGATCTGGGTAAATTACTTAATTTCTGAATTCTGTGGCGGGAATGTGTAAATTAAGGCAATCTCTCTAAAGTCCTTTGTATAGTACCTACATGTCAAAGAAATTCCGTAAGTGGTAGCTATAATTATCAATGTGAGGAAATTGTTTGATTGAAAAGGCATAGATTAGTTGACTCATGGCATTTTCATTGGCAGAGAAGGGGAAAGGAAGAGAGACAATATGAATATCACAAGTTAAGCCTAATATACTGAAAAGGCATTGAAACCAGAAAGGATTTGTGGAACTCAGCTCAGTTACTTAGATACTATACGAAAATGTAACATTTATCTTCCACAAAATGAGAGAAATAATGCTCTTGACTGAGCATGGTAAAGATTATAATACCATAGAATATGCACCTCATACAGCTTCCCATTTCTTTAATAAAAGGTGAAACAGTCCTTTTTTTAAAACAGAATTTCCAAAAAAACTAGAACAGGCTGAAAATCAATTCTATTGCAATATACAATTCTATTGCAAAAACTACTTTGAGTGACAAATAGTAACGGAAATGAAGTATTTATTTTGCCTTCATTGTGTAGATAGCCAATTACACAGGTGCAGTTCTATTTTCTGTTATTTTTATGAGGGAAGGCATGGCTCCTGGTGTAAAGATACATTTGGAGCTGCAATGTAATTAAAATGACTCTAAATTACAATGTACTCCAGATAACCACTAAATAGGTGTGGGCAAAGTCTGTTTTCATTTTGTTTAGAGGAACAGTATGGTTAACTAAGGGGGAAAAATTAGATACCTATAATTCTGTGATGGGTGAAATGACACTTGTGAGGAAGGGGTACAAAAGAAGAGGACTGATTGTGGAAGAATTACCATCACGGAGCTGGGTAATTTCTAAAAGTAAAATTAAACTCTCCTTCCTCAAACAAGATTTGTTCACATCCATGGTGAACAACAATTGAACCAAATGTACAATATAAAAGTAAGGAGGCATGCCATGAGAGGTCAATTCAAAGCGAACAGCATTTTTACTGTTTAGAATTCAGAGGAGGAAGGGCAGTCAGGAATTAAAATGAGAGTCTATTCCTTTGTGTTTATGACGATTTACCCATATATTCCTTTACTTTTTCTTTCACAGTCTTTCTCCCCCTTGGTTGGATTTCAAGACAATCTGGCCCCTTCCTCGTCCTTTGTTTTCATACAGGTGACAGAGAAAAGCAATATGGAACCTGCAAATCAAACAGGTGATTTTGAGAAATGATAAAGTAGTTCTGAAATGACAACTGCTTTCTGCTGCTACTGAGGTTTATAGAATTTAACAGAAACCAGGTGACACAACGGGACCCAGCGCTACAATCATTGTTGAGGATGACGTAGAGAATTGTGGATACATGGGGTCATTTGGATATCATAAAGAGAGGACAATTAATATTGCAAAACTGCCAGCAGAAAGTCTCATAAAATGACACGCAGATACAAGTTTCGTGGTGCTTGACGTTTCCATAATTTGGGGGTCCCTTTATACGAAAATAAGTACAAAAATGAATATTGAAAGGGAAAAAATCACAAGTACTGGAACTGTGGAGACTGAGGTCCTTTTCACCTCGAATCTCTTTAGACAACTGCCAGAAATTCAGCCCCAGAAGTGCTTGCTTGACTACAACCTCTCATTCGCCTCTGCACCTACAATGCTCCTAAACTCCCAGCAACTCCTAGAACACACAGGGGCCCTTGCCAATGAGACCTGGTCATTCAGCTTCATTGGAGTCATCCCCTGCCTACAGAAACTTCCCGCTGTAGCTTATTTTATCTTGCTTGATTGAGAAGTCTAAAATTATCATGAAACATAAAAAACAGAAACTTTCCAGCTGATGCTTTTCATTTCATTGTAAGAACTAAAAACCCCACACACCTATCACCTGTCTGGACCTTGACCTCGCATAGCTTGTAGCAGTCTTGGGTTTTCCAGGTCCGGGAATGATGCCCAGCTGGCCCTCGGACTAGACACACCACGCCGTTCTCCCAGCGCTGGAACTGGCTGGGACCGCACTCCTCGGAGTTGGGGGCGGGCTGCCCGCGGGAGGGCGAGCCCGGGCCGCGCCTCCTGCTGATTGGCCGGGCCCGGCCCCTAGAGGCGGGCTCTCCCCCGCGTTCGCCCGGCCTGGGGTGGCTATATTGGCACCGTTCCTGCTAGGTTGTGTTGCTTCCTCGCGTTGATCCGGACTTAGGGAGACGGCGTCTGAGGGCAGTGCGGGCGCAGGAAGCGGAGCGAGGCTGCAGAGAGCGAGCCGGGAGCTGTGGGGCTGCAGTGCGATGAAGCAGCGGCTCAGGGAGCGGAGGCTGGCGGTGTGGCGAGACGGTCCGGCCCGGGGCCGGGACTGCTGCTCCGGAGGCTGCTGAGGCGCCGCAGCGGCCGGCGCAGAGCACGGCGGGCGAGAGGGAGGAGAGGCTGCGGAGCGCGGGCAAGCCGGGCTGGGCGGCCGGCGGCTCGGGTTGGCCTCCCCGGTTGGGATTCCCCGGGTGGAACCATGCGGGTGGCCAAGTGGCTGGCGGGGCTGCTCTACCAGCTCTCGCTCTTCATCACCAGGTCTTGGGAAATTCACTTCCACCCCAGGCAAGGTAAGGTCCCTGCGGGACGCCTCCAGCAGCGAGGTGGGGGCGAGGGGCCCGGGTGGGACAGGCGGGCGGAGTGGGGTGGGTGACTCAGTTCGGTTGTGAGGATCCTGGTCCTGCAGGGGCTTGCGGGACTCCGGGATCAGCCAGCCCCATGCATCCCGAGAGGTTGCGGCTACGCCGGGTTTCGAGGAATCGCGCGCGCCGGGACGGGTCTCGCTCCCGGGACCACGCGGTGGGGGCGCGTGGGGGCAGAGAGGCGCGTGCGCCAGGACCGCACCAGTTGGCGGCTGGGAAGCAAAGAGGTTTGGGAGAAGGAGGTGGCTTGTTCTGGGCCGTGAGTGTCAGGGTCTTTGCTTGGGAAGGTTGGAGTAAGTACGGGATGTGGGAAAGCAGAGCACGTGTGTGTGTATGTGTGTGCGCGCGCTCTCGCCAGCTTGTGTGCATTCGTCGTGCCTCCGGGTATATTGGGACCTGGGGCTTTGGGTTGAAGTTGGGGGTCGTGGAGTTGGAAATGCGTAGGGGGAGCTCAGTGGCCATGTTTCTGTGGTTGTAGAAGCCCTGGTAAGGACGCTGGTCTCCTACGAAGTGGTGACCCCCGCGCGGGTCAATGAGTTTGGCGAAGTGTTCCCTCAGAACCACCACTTCAGCCGGAGGAAGCGCAGCTCGGAGGCTTTGGATCCCGCGCCGTTCAGGACCCACTACCGGATCAGCGCCTACGGGCAGCTCTTCCAGCTGAACCTGAGCGCCGACGCGGCTTTCCTAGCCGCTGGCTACACGGAGGTGCACCTGGGAGCCCCGGCGCGCGGGGCTGAGCGCGGCGTGGTGCCTCCAGATCTCCGTCACTGCTTCTATAGAGGCCAGGTCAATGCTCGGGAGGATCACACAGCGGTCTTCAGCCTCTGTGGAGGACTGGTAAGCGCCCTCGGGCCCCTCGGCATTTTTCCCGGGATCCAGTTACGGGCTGTGTTAACGGAGTTGGTCAGTTGGGTTTTTCCAAGTTGATGGTTGGTGACCCCAGAGATGGGGCTGGGGTGGGGTTATTAGAGGGGTTAATACCTCCGTCAACCCAAGCTGGAGGCCACTCTTTTTTGCGATGGGGAGATGGGGTTGGAGGATCCGTAGCCTTCCTGCTGCAAAACTGACCCCTCTGTGCAAAGGTAGGGAGACTCCTGAAAATGTCAGATCTTGAGCGAGTGAATCAGGGAGTGGTCCATAGGGCCTGTGCCACACGCGAAGTGTCTTTTTCAACAGGAGGTCAGTTGACTTCACTGACACACCAACTCCTGACCACTTAAGCAGACTCCCCTGAATTAAATCTGTTCCTTGAATTTAGAAGTAAATGAATATACGTAAAATGAAAATCTCAAAAGGAAAAAGTTGGCTTTCTTGATAGTATGGGGATGGCTACAGAGGCTGAATGGCCCCTGTTAAAAAGGCACTACATCCCTTGCCAGCAAGGGAGAAATGATCATTGGAGTGACAGGAGTAAAAAATGGAGATTTTGTGTAGGGCTGGGGGGAACCTTACTGTGGAGAGAGGAAATGAAATAAAATAGTGGGTTCTTTGTGTTTTGTTCATCTCCCTTGAAGGCAGGTTCTAACCTTTTTTTCCCTCCTTAACCATAAACTTCTTCAGTCTGGGGAAAGTTAAGACATTTGCTCAACATACTTTAAATGTGTAAAATGTTAATTGGCTTCCTGTTAAGAACTAACAGCAATCAAAATGTTACAAATACTACAACTTAAGATTTCATTATACCCTTCATTAATATACTAAGGGATCTGTTGGGGAAGGGTCTATTTACTGTGGTAGTGATAATAAGTATAAACTCTCCAGATAGCTATGTCAACTCTGATACAAAGGTATCTTACTGGTAACAAAGTCACAGTGTCTGTGTGTGTGTGTGTTTTTTTTTAACCTACAGTAATAATTAAAGGAAATCTTAAGTGTCAGAAGCTAGTGAAAATAGGTCTAACACCTTGCCATCCAAGATTATGAAACCCCCGGTTTTAATAGTTAAAATAGTTTAAAATACTTCATTAGCTCCTGATTAAGGACCTGTTCAAGAAGAAACAACTAGGAATTTGGTTACTGGGTTCTATCATTCAAATGCAATGCTTCCTCTTAGGTTAATTGATGTAGGATGTCTTCCTGGGTGTGAGTTTTGGTCATTACTAAGTACAGTTGGAAGGTCTCCTTGCTCTTTTTTTCATGCTACTTTGAGCTATAGTTACATGGAATGCCTTGAACAATTTCCTTCCTTTCTGTTGTGGTACATGTAGGAAGCTTGCAACACCAGAATGGCAGAAACACTAGTATTTACACAGTCACTTATATCAAAGAAAAGAAAAATATTCTTTTCTAGAAACTTTCAGAATGGTTAGCTCGTCTGGAAAATTCTAGATTTACTACCACAATTTGTCATGGTTAATGTTTTCTTGATTTAGTATTTCATGGCATGGAAAAACATTCCAGATGGAAAGCATTATTAGTGATATTTCTGCTCATGTTGATGCATACGGCTGGTGTAGGTCAAATTATTCAGTGTCCCCTTTTTGAAATCAAGAAACAGTTGGAAATGTTGTTAGGTCTTGACTGGAGTTCATCCTCACCTGTTACTGTGACAATTTGGATATAGTTGTCTAAGGTATGCATTATTAATCTGACTCATGTATGCACTTCGCTTTTGAAAGATTTGGTGCCCTTATCAGACTGAACATTTTGAAAACTTATTTTATACCTATGTGTTTTAATTTCTTTGTAAGGCTGCATTGAGGATATTCGTCATGGTAGAGATAGAAAATTTCCAGTAATGCAGCAAATACCAGGATCTAAGTATCTTTTAGTAGTGTGATCATGGCCAATCAGAAGTCTAAATTACTGATGAGACTAGTGATGTTTCTTTGACTTTCTCACTTTTGATATTTCCACCAGAACTGATATTAGCTATATGTTTATAACTGTGTATCTTCTATCTACCGAATCAGTCATTAACTTCCTTAAGAATAATGGTGTCCTCAAATAGCTGAACGTCTGGTAGGTTCTGCAGTCCATTTGTCATTATATGCAATTCTTTTCAGTCTCAAATTAGTCTTTAGATTTGGATAAAATTGTTGTACCAACAACCTGGACCAGCTGGATTGTTTGTAGATCAACTTTGATATAATGCCTGTGAAGTTACTACTGCTAATCTTCTAGCCCTGCTCTTTCTTACTTCCGGACTGATGTTTGACTTTGTGTATGTGACCATGATCTAGCTTTGACCTCTGCCAGTCCATTTCACATGAAGATTGACGTTTACTGAAGGACTGTTAGAGCCAAACTTAAAATTTGGAGTAGTTCTTTTTTCCTAGTTTCTTTTTCCTGCTCTAAGTTTCCTTTTAATTATAAATGCATATAACTGTATTACTTTTCCTGAATATATTGAAATGAGGATGTGATTCCTCTTTTTTTCCTGTTAATATGTATTGTCCTCTACATTGCTAGATTCAAGCATACATTGACTACTGATGAAAACTGATCCCCTAGCAAGCCATAATGTTTGTCCTGAGGTCATTGTTTGGGAGGAAGGTAGAGCGATGATCCTTCAGTTGCTCTAGCTGAATTCTAGGCCTGAGAACTTGTGGCCCCCTTTGCTCAGTTGAGGCTCCTGGACATCTATCCTGGGCTCTCACCGGTGCTGCCTCTCCCTGCGAGGTCTGGCTGCACCACTTATGTGATCTGACTGCTGCTGTGTTGTGCAGCCATTATCAGTTACTTTGCTTCTGCTGCCGTACCTTCACCATGCAAGGTGGTGTAGTGATGCTGTTGGTAACCTTCCAGAATCCTCTAAGGATCTGAAACCCTCTGTGGTATTTGAAAGTCAAGGGGGACTTAGTTCTTCCCTTGACCACATTCTGCCACACCTCTAAGTTTGTGGGGGTCCCTTCCAGAGGGTCTCTTCCCTGAATCCCACTTAGCATGCTGAAACACTTCTCTTGGCAGTTCCCTTAAACTGGCATGTCTTCTGCCTCTAGGATCTTCATCCTCAGTGGAGAAGTTGGCTCATGGACATCTTGGCATCTGTTTCTTATGTCTCCTGTGCCCCTTTTCTTCTGGAAATGCACGAAGTTCCCCTTCCGCATCTTGTTTAGTTGATCAGTTCCTCTCCCACCTTCCACTTCAGGTAGCATCTGCCCTCTCTCTGGTGGCTCCTGAGGAATGTCTATGTTAGAGGAAGGCAATGAAAACCAAAACATTTTTGAAATATCTCTGTGCAACCATTTTAAAAAAAATTGACACTCAACATCAATTGGATTTAGTGGAATGCTAGTGTTGCTTTAACCCTAAGTATGCAAACTTTAATTTCTGTATAGTCATTTTTTTTTCCCATTCTTAGAAGTCTTGGTATTTACATATTTCACTAAATCACTGAACTTTGATTACTACCTTTCAGTGCTTTGGGTCCAAGAACCAGAAGGGGCTAAGGGTCTGCCAGAAGGCTTGTTTCATGTGTGTATAACTTCTGCTTTTCTGTTTAATTTCTCATAAGTATAACATAATTCAAACATGTCTAAACAGATTTATTCATTTTTAAAATCTACAGTAGATGTGAAATTGGAACTGAATCCTAAAGTTACCTGTAAGTCCTAACTTTTTTAGTCCATTGCATCAACTATCACAGAATGTATAGTTATCAGGCCTCAATACCTCTATATCCAACTTTAAGCTTTGTTTTCATGGTCCTATTCTCTTCTCATAATGTTAGCAATGTTGCCAACATAGAGGTCAGTATTTTAATGAGCTGAATTTTGGGTGTATACTTGTCAGGATGGCATGTATAAATTAGAGGCTTTTCCCAACAGTGCCCACTAGCCCTCTTCTTCTATTACCCAGTGGGTTCTCTTCTTCCAAAGGCCCTCAGGGACTAACCCGATTGCCTAGACTGTTAACTTCACTATTTCTTGGTGGGATTTGAAGCAATGCAGTCTTTTTGGTTGAAAGAAACCGTTTCCAGATGTCATAAAACCAGACATTGCATCTGGCTAATACGGTGTTTTCATGCAGTCACTTGGAATGGTGCTGTGTACTTTTTTTGAAGTTTCTCATAACCATTCTGCAGCACGTCAGGCACTGATGCTCCGATTACTGAGTTGCTTTAGTGACTTCTTGTTCAGTTGCCATATGGTTATTTCCTATCTGTGTCTTTACTGATTTTTGTCAGCTGTAGGAAAATTTTCTAAACTTCCTATTTGCCCACAACTAGCACAGCCCCAGATCATTACCTATGCCTTCTGATTCATAACTTTTAGTGGGAAAAAGTTATAAGGACCTCTTAGTTTTTCATCGACTCCACCAAGCACTCTAATACAAGGGAGAATTTTTTAGGTTCCTTAAAATTCTGGTCTTAGTCTAGGTCCTCCAAGAAGCAGATGACAAAGATGAGATTGTGTGTGCAAGCATTTTATTTAGGAGAAGTGCCCATGACAGAAAATAGTGGTGAAATTTGAAAAAGGGAGGACAAGAATGTTGGGTAGAGGCATCCAAGGCTGCTGAGGAGTCTAAGCAAGGTTCAGTAATGCTCGCCCCAACCCAAATTGGCTGGGAGAAGAGTCTCCTAAGGATGAGTATACCCTTAGTATTGTCACACTCCACTACTAAATGGGAGTAGCACTTGAGAGTGAGATAGCTAGGCTGCAAACAATGATAGATTTCACACCCCGGTCCTTGGCCAGTTATGCTTAACATTCTCAAGACCACCATATACTGACACCAGGCCCACAGACATTTGAAGTCTGTTTGATGCTGTTAAGAGGAATTATGGAAAGTGCTGTGTGAACTTTGAGGAAGGAATAAAGGCATTGAGACCTGTGCTGGAAGTAGCTGCACTTTCTCAGCTGCACTTTCAGGGATGACTCCATATGGATATGGGAAGTAGGGGGTTGCTTATGGCCCTGTGCATCTGGAAAAGGGGGTGGATTGGGAGGGGAGGGTAAGGCAGACCTCACATTAAGGCCTGGACTCACTGTGAAAGAGCAAGGCTTGAGCTGGGACGGTGCGTTGGTTTCCCGTGCTGGGAGGGGCCTCCCCTAATGCAGTACTGTGAAGGGAATAGGGAAGGCTGAGAGTCACTGAAAGGACCACTCTTTTAGTGTACCGTGGGAAGGGAAGAAGAGGCCTTTGAAGTAAAGTGGTTGCAGCAGTGAAGGAGGAGAGTGGGTGCCTATGGAAGGTATGCTGCTGTAGACCAGAGGTTCTCAACTGGTGATAGTCTTGTCCCTTGGGATTCTTGGTGGTATTTGGACACCATTTTGGCAACCACAATTGGGGTGGGTGTGGTGGATGCTCTTAGCATATACTGGCTAGAGGACACGGATGTTGCTAAACTTTCCCCAATGCATAGAACAGCCAGGCCTACACAAATAACTCAGTGTGTCAGGAGTTGAACAGCCTCGTAGAAGCCTTGTAGAAGGCCCATTAGAATTTTGGACCCTAAAAGCAGATCAAATGATTTTTGACTTACTTAAATGATTTCATGATCCTGTGATCATTAACCAAGGATGATAATGACAGAACAGGTGGCAAATAAGAGCTAATTCTAGAAACATGTGTTTGGTTCCAGAATAGGCTTATATATTATAATACTTTGGATTTATATTTACATTGTCTAGAATGTCCTTTCTCTTAAACTCTTCATCATTCAGATCAATTTAAACCTTTCCTTTTTCCCTGATCTTCTCTAAACAGAGCTGACCAGGCCTGCCTTTGTTCCACTACTGGATGATCCCTTATACATCATATATTGAGTTGTGGCTGTTCATACTTCTATCTTATTTATAGATTTTAAGTATGGGGATAATTGTAACACCCAATACAGAACATAGAAATGCTTGATACATGGATGAATGAGCTAAAGCAGCTTTTAATGTGCTAAGTAATTAGGCTAGTTCTTTACATCAGTCATGCAATGCAAGAAAATTATTTTAGCAATTTCAGTTGAAATACTTGGGCATACTTTAAAAAACTGTGCATAGGTTAAATTTTAGATATCCAGGTAGTGTCATTCTTATGGGGTTATATTGCACCTTGTTATCTGAAGCTTTATTGTTTGGCTCATACTTCCTGTTTTCTATAAAATATACTTAAGCTGGTCAATTCATACTACTATTCGGGGAAAGAAAGATTATTTTCCAACAAATACTTAGAAAACATTTACTATATCCTAGTCACTATTAGATACTGGTGGTACAATAATGTCATTATAAGAGTGTTTGAATATTCATGAGCTACATGAATGCTTTATTACCACAGTAATAGCATGAAGTTATGCTGGCTCTTGACTACCTTAGTCCGAAAGTGACACACTACTTCTATTTACATTACACTGAGGCCTGGTCCTACCCAGATGCAAAAGGCTGGAAAATGAGGCACAAGTAATAGGACCAGGAAGAAGAGAGAATGGATAGTGTTGTTCACAACCAGTCTATATGACAGGCTGCCCTTTAATTCATGAATGTCCATTTGTTCTCTTCCCACACATCATAGTCATTTTGTCTCCGAGGAGACAGCCTCACAGAGGCACTGTCTTTGTCCCCAACCCTATATACAACATGACTGCAACCCTAACCTTAAACTTCCTATGAAAAGCGGCATCTCTTAGTAACTGATTTATACAACCTTGGACCTCTTCTGCAGAGAGGCTGTGGAGACCTACTGCTTTGGCAAAAGTGTTCCTTGATTCCTTTTTCTGGGAAGTCCAGTCACCAAAGCCTCTGGTTCTGCTCTCTGGGAGGGTCTAGCCCATCCTCCTCCATGGCTTCATCTAAGCTTCTGGGAGGATGCTCTCTGGTGGTGGGGATGGAGACAGTTTTCAGGAATGTCGAGGTAATTGAGGGTCTATGGATTATGTTACAACTAAAGCAGTCAAGGCTTCTTTAGGCCTATGGTTTCTTTGACAACTTAATACCTCAAAATCTTTGTTGACTTCTGATGGCAGATCGAGTTTTCTTAATTGCTCCAAGTTAGTTTTCTGCAGCAGTTGCCAAAGTCTAAAAGGCATTTATGTTAAATCTGAATGCTAAGAATCTCCTACTGCCAAGCAAAATAGTGGATTCTCACCTCACCCATAAGCTCAGTAGAAGTCTGGCTGTACTAAAGTAGAACAAAACCACAGTATATGCTGAACTTTAGGGAAAAATACAATGGGAGACATGAAAATGAAGAATATTTGCCTAAATAATCAAAGAGTACATATGTTAATTGTAAATTGAAAGAAACTAAAAGCCATTCTGTAAATATGACATGGTCTGGCAGGTGGATGGCACATGTCTTTCTAGATGCTACATATTTTCAAGTAAACTTGACTTACAGTATTTCAACAATAGATCATGAAAATATTTCCATTATGTACCTGCAAAACCGTTCTGAATGATTTTTTTCAAGTTCTTAATTGTTATAATAATCTTAGGTTTTATGTCTCCAGATATTTCAGTAAGAAATCGGGAGAGGTGGTGCCTGGGTGGCTCAGTGGGTTAAAGCCTCTGCCTTAGGCTCAGGTCATGATTCCTGGGATCGAGCCCCGCATTGGGCATTCTGCTCAGCAGGAGCTTGCTCCCCCCCCTCCCCCCGCCACCCCTGCCACCTGCCTCTTTGCCTTCTTGTGATCTCTGTCAAATAAATAAATAAAATCTTAAAAAAAAAAAAAAAGTGGGAGAGACTGTCCTGAGAACCACTCCCTAGGTCCCCAAGAATGTTGACCATTCTCTCCACTTTTAGTGAGTTCTTATAACTTCAAAAACACCTCTGCCTTCAAGAAAGAGAAATATTACAGAATTTATTCCTTGTTATTGATGTTGCTGGGACCCTAGTTGCCTCAGACTCCCTTGGCTACCTATGGCTTAGGTGGATGAGTTCACAGTCCTTTTCCTGATCCTTATGAGCAAAGATTGGTGAGAGTGGTCTCTTCTGGGGGCGGTGGTGGGGGGAGAAGTATAGGCAATGCATTTTCTCTTTATTGCCTCCTTTCAATTTTCTTCTGGAGATCCGGAGTTGTCCCATGGATAGGGGAATAAGGAATGCTGCTAGAGGAAAAGACTCCTCTTCTTGAAAACCTTAGAATTTTCTACTTCAGTCTTGTGGAAACAACTAGATTTTCTTCATACTGTTGATTCATTCAGTGTATGCTTATGTGTAATACGCTATTTCCTAGGCTTGATCAGTGGTGTTATAACGAACTGTCTGGGAAAAAAACCTTCTGCATCAAATGGAAAATCCCAAAGAAAAATGACTCTGCATTCCTCTTCATGATCTTTCATTACATAATAATCACAGTCTGCCTAGGGGGAAAAGGGTAGCTATCATCTCTGTGTTTTGGGGGGAGAATTTTTCATCCCATTTCAAAATCATTGACCTTTTAACACATTGCCTTTCTCAAGAAATTAGGTGGATTTATTTCTGTTTTGTTCTACAAGTCATGGAAATGAGAATCCGATGTGAAGTGACTGGCTCAAGTTTCTGTAAGTGCAAATATAGGACTTCCGTTCAGGTCAATCTTATAAATAAGATTGAACTGATTCTCAGTATATGACTTATGAATAACTACCACCATGAAGACTGAAATACTTAATTACTGGTGATCCACCCCTGAAATTAAAATCCAATTTTATTAATTGTTGAGAGCAATTTGTTGCTAAAATTCTCAGTAGAGGATTGCCTAATTGCCTTACTCAGACATTATTTTTGAATGTTCTGTAGTTGCCAATATTAATGTGATAAGTGTAAATGATTTGGGAAAAGCATCCAAACAGTTTATATATTTTACTTGTTTTTACTCTAATAAAATCTGAGTACATTATTCATTGTGGTTACAGTACATGTGTTTGCCATGTATTTGGAAAAAAGTATGTATAAATGCCATAATATGAAGTAACATTTTGGAAAAACAATTACATATATAAAAATACTTGAAACATAAAAATTTTGACCTATGAGAATAAATTGGAACCAGTTGTATGTATAATCACTTACTGCCTTTCAGTATAGCTTGGCAAATCGATCATTGCTCCGATAACTGGGAAACCCTTTCCCAAGTGAAAACTAGTTTTGCTGCTTTTAATAGTCCTCAAAAGAAAGTGTTTGGAATTTGATTGGCATTTCTCATGAATCAAATTGCAGTGGCCCTCTGCAGATAGGTTGCTAAAAATATGGCATCATCTAAATATAATTCTATGAACCACCTGTTTTAAGTCCTCGAATTTCTTACCAGGTTCCTTTCCAAGTTAAAAAAAGAAAAATGCATCCTTAAGAGCCTTTAGGCAAAGCTATAATACTTTTACTTGAACAGAAAGTCCTCTGCAATGGGGTGGATTATAGAAAAAATGATGGAACTAACATAAGTTCTTCATTGATAAATACAGAGGAGTCACTTTGAAGACAAATTATTCTTGAATTAAGTATTCTAAAACATAAGGTTCTTGTTGAAGAAAAGTCTTTCAGTTATAAAGGCCATATTCTTAGCAGGCTACAGTGTTCTAGCACAATGTAAAAGGAGGTTCTGATAGACTCCAGATAGAGCTATTCTCACTGTCCATGTGGGAATTCAAGTTTGACCCCTGTGTAGTGTTACTGGAGTGTTACAATAGAAACCCCTCATTATTAGATCTTAATCCAAAAAGCATATAAAAATTTCCAAGATCTTCAGCATAGCATGGGAAAAGTAGTTTTGTATTCAAAGTAGTTTTGTAGATGCATTTAGATAGGTAATAAATTACCTCATGTCTATCTTTTACCAAGATACTATCACATTTCCCTTCTTTAGCATGCTTTTTTAAAAAGGTGGAAAGCAGTTTTTCCATGGGTTCATTTATTCAGGTTTCAAAAATAGTCTCTTTGTTACTGGTAAGCATAATTGAAATTATTTTTTCTGGGAAGCCACAAGGAGGTAGAATTTCATTATATATTGAAAATAAGTGATTTTTAGTTATAGTTGGAAAACGGGAACTGGTAGAATTAGATATGCTAGAGCATAGACCACTGGAAGAGTATCCAAGAAATAATTGGAGGTCTTTCGTATACTTCATGGAATGTTTATTCTTTGTAACCACAGGATAGTCTATCTACTGCATGGCTGTACCATAGTTTATGGGAATAGACATGGTCAGTGGTCTTTGAATTGGATCTGTCTGCAGTTTTAACATTTCTGGAGTTATTTTGGTAAATCCTATTTTTATCAGAAAATTATCTCTCATAAATTCTCCCTCACTGTCTCTGTCTTTCTGTTTTCCTCAGACATTGGCATCTTGTCATCTGTCACTTCCAACTGTCATACCATTGCTGTCACTATAAATCAGGTTCTGTTACCTCTCTTCAAGGTTCCAGCCTTTATCTTAGAACTGCTAGTATTTTTTTTTTTTTTTTTTTTTGGCCACCATCTAGAACCCACAATATTACTGAATTAAACTTCCTACCTTTATAGTCTTTTTTAAAATAGTTGATCCTTAGTATTATTCATTATTTTAACATTTTGCACCAACATCTTGTATATGGCAGGCATGAGAGGTGTTCAGAAAAGAGTACAGGCAAAAAAGCTCTACTCTCATGGAGCTTATATTTTAGTGGAGAGCATCAGACAAATATGAGGTAGTGGTAAGTGCTTTCAAACAAAATGTGGTAAGTGCTTTGAAACAAAATGAAACTGGGTAAAAGGGATAGATCTAGGAGGTGGGGTGACATTTTATATAGGGTGATGAGTGTTGAGCAGAAACCTGAAGTAAGTGCTAGAGGAGCCAATGGGGGGGGTACTTGAGGCAGAAGTTTAAGTGCAGAGGTTCTGAAGTAGGCATTCCCTTTTCCTATCTGAGAAATATCTGAGGCACTGGGAGCTCTAGAATGAGCTAAGGTGGAAGTGGGAGAAGTCACAGTTGTTGGTCACCTGTGTGTTTAGAGGGACAGTAGAGGAAGGGATGGGCACCTCAGGACATTGTAGACTATTGTAAGGACTTTGACTTTTACTGAATGACTTAGTCATGTCTGTTTTTTGAGTGACATGATCTAGACTTGAGAAATTACTGTGACTCCTCCATAGAGACTAGACTAGACTAGAGGGTTGTTGGTTCACACAGGAAACAGAATGTGAGGTTAGATCATGGATACAGTAGTAAAACTTGGCAGCAGTGGTTGGATTTCAGTTTTCTTGAAGGTTGAGCCATCAGGATTTGCAGATGAACTGAATGTGGGATGTTTGTGTGGGCACAAGAGCCCATTCTTGATTTCTCTAAGATCTTTTGGCCTGAACCATTTGAATAATGCTGTTGCCATTTACTGACATAGGGACCATTGAAGAATGGGTTGGTTTGGACTGAAAATCAAGAGTTTGGCTTTGGACGTGTTCAGGTTGAGAATGCTACTAGTTATGTAAGTGGAGATGTTGAAAGGCAAGTTAGATAGTGGATTCTGGAATTCAGAAGGTAGGTCTCTGTGGAAACTCCTCAGTGGCTCTTCATTGCTTACAAATTCTAAATTGATCACCTTTCAGATCTCTTATCCGACCCCAGACAACCCTAAGTTTTGTCTCTCACTCACCGCCTTGTATAGACCAAGTCAAACAGACTTTCTTATTACTAGAAGGTGCTAGATTTTTTGCCACTTTGATGTCGTTACCTATGCCATTATTTATACCTGGAATGCCAGCCCTCTCAACTCTATTAGAACACTGTCTAGGCTTCATGACTCCAAACCCAAGAGTGTGAAAGGAATCATAGAAAGGAAATGGTCTAGTCAGTGGATGACTTCTTGAGGTCCTGCTTCTGTGTGCTCACTTTAACCTGTGGCACTGCATGCTTTCCCTTGGTGACCAAGTTAATTATTTTCTTTGTTTTCAGATGGGAACATTTAAAGCGCATGATGGTGAATATTTCTTAGAACCTATAATGAAGGCAGATGGGAGCGAACATGAAGATGATCATAACAAGCCACATCTTATATACAGACAGGAATTAAAGAGCAATTATTTTCTGCAATCTCACAAGCCTTGTGAAGTTTCAGGTAAACTATGAAGTAAAAGTTTCTGGTAAAATAGTACTATTTAAGTATTTCCATAAGTTATAATTTGACATATCTTCCTTAAATATTTAAGTATGATATTTTAAACAAATTTTCTTGACCTATTAGACGTTAGTGTTTGTAGGCAATTTTGTAAACTAAATTCAGATCCAAAAAAGTATACAGTATGAGATTTGTAGCAAATAATCATAAACTTTTTACTTCAATCGGTTGGTCACCCTAGTGTGCTTTTCCTTAGCAGAATTTTAGATAATTGAACAAGCTAAGTCACAATAACCCGGAGTTCGATTTTGTACCCTTTCATCTTTAAATGTAAAAGAAACCCTTTTATAGTTGTCTCACTCTTGCTCAGCATTGTGTTTGAGGTTTACATTGGTGTGTACAGTTCATTTTTCATTGCTCTACAGCATTGAGTACATTACAGTTCATCTACCATTTTCCTATTGATCAACTTTTGGGTTATTTGCAGTTTGTCATTATTATAAACAATGCTGCTGTGAATTTTCTTGTCGCCATCCGCTGTGTTTGAGGTTCTCCCAAGGATACACATCTAGATAGTAGATAGTAGAGAATTCCACGTTGTTTTGTAAAATGGTTTTTATGAGTCTATACTTCTACCCGCATGATGTATATTTTTGATTTTTTTTCCTACAAAATTCACATTAAAGATTTATAATGGATTAGAAGGTAGGAATCCTAGGTATCTGTAGAGTATAAATCTGTTGCTGGTAAAATATTTGTGCATTGAAGTCCTAGTAAGAGTTGTGTCCATGTACATACATGAATCTTCATATCCTTGTCATTCTCTGAAGAATGGAGAAAGGCACCTGCAGTTATCATCAAAGTACAAAATCCAGACAAAGGAGTGGGATTAGAAAGGATTTATTTGAGATTGTAGGTGTCCATAAACTATAGTTCCAAACACTGCAATGCCATCTGTTTTGGGATATAATGATATGTAGGCCTTTGAAGGTTTTCTCTGGGAATGCACTTCTTAACCTTTGCTATTATAAGAGTGCCATTTTGGAGTGGTTCTCACTGTGTCTAAGGCCGTGTTTTAAATCTATTGACATAATAGATGCCTTTCTTATGCTTTTAATATGAGCATAAGGGTTTCATTTTTATGGCTTCAAAGAAAACACAAATGGGTATAGCTTCACAATAGAATTCTACAGAAGGCAGCTTATGCTTGTTCTGATCTACCATTCGGGAGCAGCTTGTTTAATGAATTGTTTAGCTTCTTAAGAAGAAAACCACCAAGTAGACACTCTGAATGCATAAATGTTTCACATAATGATATGCAGGGTTTTGCATTCACACTTGGTGTTCATTATCAGAAGGAGAATGGTACAAGAAAAGCCAGAGTCTTTTGTTTAAAAAAAATTTTTATACTAAAGATTTATTATAAAAAACACACAAAAAATAGAAAGCTATAGAATTTTGTTTTTTAATCACAATCTACTTTTCCACAACATTTAATTACTGAAACATTGAAGGCAGTATCCATTCTTTTCAATTCTTAAAGTGCCTTTAATTTTAAGTATAATTAACATACATATCTTTAATCACAAAGCAATCAATTAATGGCCTAAATAATTAGCTGCTAATCATCATTTTGTTAGTAAAAATGGAGAGTTGTGAATGTAATTAGTAAAATGTTATCAAAGGCTTTTTCTTCCCCAATTCACACACTATTCAGAAATACTTGTGGGATCTTATATTCTATAGGTGAACATTCATGAGAACCTCTCCAGATGGGTTGGCTTAAAGATTTAGCATATGGACCAAAAAGGTTAAGTGGAAAAGGAAAAATCATTTTTTCCATACATCTGTTGATCGTCTTAATTCATTATGACCCTAAAATGTTGCCATTCACAGCAGTTTCAGCCTCGATGAATTAGGTTGTTTTCAACATCAGATTTCACCATGTCCCCCGAGGTCATACAAATTCTCTTTGGTAACCAAACCTAGCTGTTGTGGATACCAGGCTCCCAGGTAGGCCTCAGACATAGTTTAAGTAAAATTGAGTAGAAGTTGCAAAGCACACAGAAAACCCACAAAATGAGCAAACAACCCCCGCACCCCCACAATACTACCACTGTCTACCCTAACAAAACTAAAACCTCAAAATGGGGAACCTTTGAAAACGTTGACAGGAATGAAGAAATCTTCTGGATGTGAAATAGAGTTCTAATGCTTATCCTTCAAAATAGAGCAGAACGGGTCTGTGTTTCTCAGACCCAGTAAGCCGTGCTCCCTTTCTTCCACTACTACTCTGTCCCCCTCGTCTCTGTGTCATGGGGTTAGGAACTTAAAACATTTGATTAAACAGGACATGAAAATGTAATGTCATTCAGTGGGTTTTAGATGATGTTGGCCAGCTTTAAAGTTTCTGTGCTTTTCCTAGTTTTTTTCTAAATTTATTCTTTCTTGGTCTTTGAGTCCCTAACATGTGCAAAGGATTGTTACTGGGTAAGACTTGAGTGATTCTCTTCATTCAGGTTCTCAAAGCCCAGTGGGTGTAAAAGAACACAAGAACAGAAATCACAAAACAACCAAGGCTGTCCTGTGTTAGAAGCAATATTGTATGCAGCTCGAGGGGCTGAGAACAACTGCTCTGGGTTTTTACCAAAGAGGTGATATTTAAAACCACTTGATCTTCATCCTGAAGGCTTTCTAAGCATTTTCTAAGCAAAATAAAAAGCGTGGTCAAAGAGGGGGACTTGCATGAAAAAGGTACCCAGGATTTGTTTTGATCAAGGATAGTAAAGTGACAGACATGGAGATAACTGCCTTTGGAAGCATTTACTTCTAATTTGCAAGCAATGGGGACATGCCCCACGACAAGTCATGTGGGGAAGCATCTGGGTTGGTTAGGAGGCAGAAAGGAGTGTGGGGAAAGGATTAGGCAAAAGGCTTTTTTTTTTTTTTTAAAGGTTTTATTTATTTATTTGACAGACAGATCACAAGTAAGCAGAGAGGTAGGCGGCGGGGGTGGGGAGGGGAGCAGGCTCCCTGCTGAGCAGAGAGCCTGATGTGGGGCTCAATCCCAGGACTCTGGGATCATGGCCTGAGCTGAAGGCAGAGGCTTTAACTCTCTGAGCCACTCAGGTGCAAAGCAAAAGGCTTTTTTACTACAGTGGTGGGAAGTTGTTAGGTGGGCAAGGCCTCTGTTGGGCAGAAACTAAAACATAGTGGGGTTTGTAGTTGGACGATTTTTAATGATTTTAGTGCGCCTGTGAAGACAAATGTGCTGGCAGACATAAGCATTGCGCTGTCTGGTCCTGCGGTTGAAGGTCAAATCAGGAATTATTTTATTTTATTTTTTTAAAGATTTTATTTATTTATTTGTTAGAGAGAGAGAGAGAGAGAG
>ML111854.1:77112-113413 GCA_003697995.1 Taxidea taxus jeffersonii
GGAGCCCGATGTGAG
Source organism: Taxidea taxus jeffersonii (assembly GCA_003697995.1). Classification (NCBI taxonomy): domain Eukaryota; kingdom Metazoa; phylum Chordata; class Mammalia; order Carnivora; family Mustelidae; genus Taxidea; species Taxidea taxus. Next base: position 77,128 of record ML111854.1, read on the forward strand.
ACTCGATCCCAGGACGCTGGGATCATGACCTGAGCCGAAGGCAGCCGCTTAACCAACTGAGCCACCCAGGCGTCCCAGGAATTATTTTATTCATAAACGTTAGGACGGGTCTGTAGAGAAGAGGCGGATGGTATGGGTATGCTCAGAGTCCTGACGGGTGTGAAGAGCGTGGGAAGTAGGGGACATAGGACTCTGAAGGCACACAAATGTGGAAATGAAAGGACTGTAGGATTCTGTAGGCTATCCTGCAGGCATTGAGGAGACCGTTTTAAAGCTGAGACATCCTATGATCTTTTAAGGTATCACTCAGTTGGCAGCTTTATTTATTTATTTTTAAATATTTTATTTATTTATTTGTCAGAGAGGAGAGACAGCACATAAGCAGGCAGAGGGGCAGGCAGAGGCGGAGAGAGAAGCAGGCTCCCCGCCGAGCAAGGAGCCCATGCGGGACTAGATCCCAGGACTCTGGGATCAGGACCTGAGCCGAAGGCATCAGCTTAACCCACTGAGCCACCCAGGCGTCCCAGCTTTATTTCTTTTTTAAGATAATTTTGGATTTGAAAGAGAAGAGACCAAAGGCCAAGGGACTGAGTCACAGCAGCTGAATTGTGGACAGAGGATTTGAATGCCAAGTATGGTGCACATAAAAGGGTAAATTGAAGATAATTTCCTTAAAGCTTTTTCCTCTGCTTTGAGATGGTATAGCTTGTTCTCTGTGTAATCCATGTGGATAACATTCCTGTGAACATATGAGAATTCTTATAAATTTCATATACATGCTGATTAAATCTTTAAATGGGAAATAATCCATATCCGTTGGAGGGGGATATGGACGTCTTTAGTGTCAGTGGGGGCCACAGTTGACTTGGGAAGCTGGGAGTCAGAGCGTTCTTCTGGCTTTGAGACCTTACCTTTCTGGGTCTTAACCTAGGGTAGGTAGTAAATGGTTAATTTAATGTTTCAGTAAAGGTCAGGTGTCTAGGTTTCTAATGTCAGTAGCTCACAGCTGTAGGGACCAGGCAGTTACAGGACATGAGTAAAGTGAGGTGTCATTAGGACACTGAGGTAGACACCAGGACACAAAGGCATGTTTCTGGCAGAAGATGCACAGGGAATGTGGGACCAGCGTTACCAGATCTTTTGTATTTTTATAATTTGAAAATCTAAGATTTGGGGGGGGGGGGGGGGATGGGGAAGAAACACAAGAGCTGCATTTGGCTGGTTAGCCACCTGTTTACAAAATCTTAACTTGCCAAGGTCTTTGACCATGGCCAATATTTTGAGCTAATAAACTTGTTAATGGTGTTTTTAAGAGTCAGCTCAAGCTTCTAAATCCATAAATAACTACAGAGAACTCACTCTTCTGCCCACCCTTTACTAAAACTACTCTCAAAGATGACTTATGACCTACTTGCCAAAAGCAATAATCTCTCCCCATTAATGCATTTTTTAGGGGCTATTTCTCACTATTGATTGGCTTTTTTAGATTTGAGAGAGTACCTGAGTGCAGGGAGGGGCAGAGGGAGAGAATGACCATGGAGCCTGATGCGGGGCTCAGTCTTAGAACCCTGAGATCATGACATGAGCTAAAATCAGTGTCAGACACTCAACCGACTAAGCCACCCAGGCACCCCTAATGATCGACTTTTCATGTGTTTGTCCTATATGTTTGGCTTCTCTGACCCAATTTGCTTCCACGTTGGCTTCTTTCTTAGCATTCTTCCCATATCTCTTCCTGCTGGTTACTAGTAACTCTCCCGTCTTCTAAGTTAAGTAATTTTTTTTTAAAAAGATTTTATTTATTTGTTTGACAGACAGAGATCACAAGTAGGCAGAGAGACAGGCAGAGAGAGAGAGGAGGAAGCAGGCTCCCCGAGGAGCAGAGAGCCCTATGCGGGTGGGGGAGGCGAGCTCCATCCCAGGACTCCCGGATCCTGACCCAGGCCAAAGGCAGAGGCTTTAAACCACTGAGCCACCCAGGTGCCTCTCAGTTAAGTAATTTTTAAAGGTGCTTTTCATTGCCACCGTTTTAGACCATTTTTAATAGTCTTCATGATTTTTTTTTCAAGTTCCCTAATTAAAGGATACGCCCTTTAAGTGTTAACTCCAGCTTGTTAAGATTAAATCTCAGGCCTACAGTTGTCCGTTTCTCCTGTTTTGGTGAGTGTCTCTGTGGCACTTGGATTCAGTATATCTAATCTTGAAGCCTCCACTCTCTTCCACCTCCCTCTCCATCTGTAGAAGCCTTTTTTTTGGTGGTGGAGAGGTCCAAATTTATTTAAATTGAAACACTTGCTATAATGGAAACTTAGCAAGTGTTACTTCTAAAGTCTTATTATCTAGAGAAGAAGTATATTGGGATAACAAATTATCTGCCTCAGCCATTCACATCTCCCTTTTGCTTTGTTAACTTTTGTACACTTTAGAATATTTTAAGTAGTTATTCTTCAGTCTTATTAGTAATATTCTCAAGTTTTGTCCCCCCCCCCAAAAAAAAATTCTGGATTGTGACATTTGACCCATTAAGGTTTTGATAATTGTGAATCTTCTGTAATACAGCTACCTAATACAGATTATGAAAAGTGCTTTTCGTGGTCCTCTTATCCTCAATATAACTCTGAGTTATGATCATCCTTACAGATGTTTTCTCTGAGGGGGAAAACCTATTAGTGGTGTGACTGTTGTTCCATGCATACAGGGTTCTTATTAGCAGACCTGTTTTGCCAGTTTCGTGCTCTGCCTGTATAACGAAATTTACATGTAGTAGTGTATTCCAAAGAGAAGAATTGATCTGCCATATATGATACTTATTTTATGTTAGTCTGTGGTGGTGTCCCAGAGCTCTGAAATTCTGTTTTGCCTGAAATCTTATATTATTCAGTATTTCTAGTGAGGTGGTTAATTCCCACATTGGGTGAATTGTGTGTAATGGGTAAAGGAGGAGGGGAATCAGTATGTTAGACACCAGAACTAGGTTCATTTTGAAAACTGAACATGGAAAGTAACTTGAATCCTTTACATTTTAGATGCAGTAACAATAGTTCTCTCTAGGAAGAACTTACCTGTCCTTTTTTTTTGTAAGATTTTATTTATTTGACAGAGATCACAAGCAGGCAGAGAGAGAGAGAGAGGGAAGCACGCTCCCTGCTGAGCAGAAAGCCTGATTCGGGACTTGATCCCAGGACCCCGAGATCAGGACCTGAGCCGAAGGCAGTGGCTTAATCTACTGAGCCACCCAGGTGCCCTATCTGTCTGCTCTTTTTTTTTTTTAAACATTTTTTTTAAAGATTTTATTTATTTATTTGACAGAGATCACAAGTAGGCAGAGAGTCAGGCAGAGAGATGGGGGAAGCAGGCTCCCTGCTGAGCAGAGAGCCCGATGTGGGGCTCGATCCCAGGACCCTGAAATCATGACCCGAGCCGAAGGCAGAGGCTTAACCCACTGAGCCACCCAGGCGCCCCTATCTGTCTGCTCTTAAGAATAAAGGTTTTCTAGGGGCACCTGGGTGGCTCAGTCATTAAGCATCTACTTTTGGCTCAGGTCACGATTCCAGGGTCCTGGGATTGAACCCTGCATCGGGCTCCCTGCTCAGCTGGAAGCCTTCTTCTCCATCTCCCACCCCCCTGCTTGTGTTCCCTCTCTCTCTGTGTCTCTCTCTGTCAAATCAATAAAATCTTAAGAAAAACTTTTTCTAAATCTTTTCTTTATTCAAGGATTATTTATACTATATCATTAAATTAGAAAAATTGTGTAGAAATGATTCATAGTCTGTTTTGAAGGCAAGGTTTTTTCCCTTGGTGATTTTTCAGTGCTAACTTGGAAATGAATAGAAATGGTTATGAATCTTAAAGTAAGAGGAAGCTATCCTAAATTATGACCCTTAATTGGAGAGTGAGATCTGCCAGTGTCTTGAATATAATTGTGTCAAAGTACTTTAAATCAGTTAGAATTTTATTTCCTTCCATGATTTGTAAAATAAGAGCTTCTCATTTGTTGCTAGTTTTAGTTCTTATTTTTATTAATTTTAAAAAAATATATAATGTATATATTTATATACATTATAATACATTATATTGTATAATGTATTATTTGTTTTGGGGGTCCAGGTCTGTGAATCATCAGTCTTACATACTTCACAGCACTCACCGTAGCACATACCCTCCCCAGTGTCCATCACCCAGCCACCCTGTCCCTCCCACCTCCCTCCCCTCCAGCAACCCTCAGTTTCCTGAGGTTAAGAGTTTCTTTAGTTTGCTTTTATTTTGTTTTTACTCCTGTAACCTGGTTCTGGCTCATCTGATTATCTGATCTTCTGAGGAGGGACTGAGACTATTAACTGTTTGAAATATACTGTGCATTTGTTTGTCTGTCCTACCTCCATGAAGAACTTTTCCATCTTGGCTTTAGGTTAGTGTACTTCCTGTTTTTGAAATTGCTAGGTAAGGTTTCTAGCCAACTTGGTAAAGTGCAACTTGGTAGGTAAAGTTCCTGTGAGTTTTCCCTTGACAACAGTGTAAGCCTCCCCTTCTTGAACTGGATCCATTTCCATTTACCCTCCTGGCAGTGCTTGCTCTTCAGTGATCTACCACCTCGAATGTTCTTTGGCTTGTTTCATATTTTGTCAGTTAGTCTTTAGCCAATTTTCCTTAATCTTTTCCTTCCATACTGTATGAAATTTATAAAAAAACAAACCCCTGCTTTAGTCTAAATAGTTGATTTAAATACTTAAAATGTTCTTTATTTATACAAATAAAAATGTGATAAAAAAATGTGATTAAAGGGGTGCCTGGGTGGCTCAGTGGGTTAAAGCCGCTGCCTTCGGCTCAGGTCATGATCCCAGGGACCTGGGATCGAGCCCCACATCAGGCTCTCCGTTCTGCAGACAGCCTGCTTTCTCTTCTCTCTCTGCCTGCCTCTCTGCCTACTTGTGATCTCTGTCTGTCAAATAAATAAATAAAATCTTTAAAAAAAAATAAAAAAAAATGTGATTAAAAAATGTGATTGAAGGGGCGCCTGGGTGGCTCAGTGGGTTAAAGCCTCTGCCTTCGGCTCGGGTCATGATCCCAGGGTCCTGGGATCGAGCCCCACATCGGGCTCTCTGCTCAGCAGGGAGCCTGTTTCCTCCTCTCTCTCTGCCTGCTTCTCTGCCTACTTGTGATCTCTGTCCGTCAAATAAATAAATGAAATATTAAAAAAAAAAATGTGATTGAAGTCCTTCATTTTTAGGTCTTTCACTAATAGTACATTCTTAGACTCTTGCTTTATTGAAAATTGCTATTAAATTGTTTTATAATTAGCATCTTAATTATTTTATTGTGGCTAATGTACCTGCTTATAATTTTGTAAGATTAAGAATGTGGTCTCTGCAATCTCGAGCTATGGAATATCTCACAATTTAGGGGCTATATTGTTCTGCGTGTAATTAACACTGTCTTTCATTGTTCTTAAATTTGTTATATACCTCTGCTGTCCCACCTTCCTTTTTTTTTTTTTTAAGATTTTATTTATTTATTTGACAGAGATCACAAGTAGGCAGAGAGGCAGGCAGAGAGAGAGAGGAGGAAGCAGGCTCCCCGCTGAGTGGAGAGCCTGATGCGGGGCTCGATCCCAGGACCCTGGGATCATGACCTGAGCCGAAGGCAGAGGCTTTGACCCACTGAGCCACCCAGGTGCCCCTGTCCCACCTTTTTTAAGATTTTGTTTGTTCCTTAAAGTAAAAGGTGGCATTTTATTCCACTTTTTTACATTCTTCACAGCAACTAATACATTATGTATGTAATAACTGCTGTACAAACAGATGGGGGATTATTAGTACCCAAATAACCTTTCTGCAGTGTAAAAGACAAGGTTCATTCAGAAGATGATGTGGGGCCTCATAACGAAGATGTAATTCAGATGGGGAAGTCAGAGAAGTCTTACTTGAAAAAATGCCTTCTTATCTGAGGCCCAAAAGTAAGCAGGAATTGGTCAGGAGAAAGAGAGAGGGTGAAAAGTATTCCAGTTGGAAGGAAAAGCATGTGCAAATGCCTGGAGAGGAGACAGTGCTTGACCCATTTAGGGAATTAAAAGTAGTAAAGTGTGGGATATCAGGAGATGGCAAGATGATACCCTGCTGCAAAGGGAAGGAAGAACAAGCTAATGAAGGTATCTGTAAGCCTTGTTAAGGGATTTAGGCTTTAAACACACCAATCCAGTGAGTACTGGGAGTTCTTTGACCCCAGTATTTAAAACTAATGTCCTGGTATAGGGTCTGGTTTTTTTGCTTGACCTGACTTGGCCTGGGCCATTTGCTGTTACTGGTAGCAGAGCTGCAGGATTAGGTACCCAAACTGAAACTGAGGACTGTTAGAGGAATAGATGCTGGGTAGAGAAAACAAGGATGTGCACCAACAGGTGAATAGTTGTGATTATTGTTAGGAAAATTGAGGTACTTTGAGCACTACCAAAGGAGATGCCTAAAACATGGGAAGTACAGAATGAAGGATATTCTTGATCAGTAGATCAATAGCTAAACTTCATTTGTGCTGAGAAGTGGAATGGATAGAGGACTGAGATCTTAGTAACTAACATACAGTTAGCTATGTAAAGAGACAAGTAACAGTGTGAAACTGTTTAGAGTTTTACGTTAACTCACTTTTCTACTGCTGTATCCAGTAATTGTGTGTATATTCTAGCAAATTGGGATTATTCCCTGGGTTTTTTGGGACACACAGTCCTCAGCATTTTATTTGAGGGACGGGGAAAATACAAACTGGAAGGCCATATTCAGGTTATGGGGACGCCTGGGTGGCTCAGTTGGTTAAGCGGCTGCCTTCGGCTCAGGTCATGATCCCAGCGTCCTGAGATCGAGTCCCACATCGGGCTCCTTGCTCGGCAGGGAGCCTGCTTCTCCCTCTGCCTCTGTTGCCTCTCTGTCTGCCTGTGCTCACTCTCTCTCTCTCTCTCTCTCTAACAAATAAAAAAAAAAAGAAATTCAGGTTATGGTTTTCAAAATCTGCTCTTGCAACAGAAGATAGCAATTTCTGAATTCTCATTAGTTTATCCTCTACTAGTCCTGGAGCCCCCAGTTCATAGCAGTCAGCTGGGAAGAAAATTGTTGGTGTAGAGTCAATAGTCTGTCCTTTGTTTCCCACCGGTGGGCTGGGAGAAGAAGGAAAGCAAGAGGAGTGCAGTGGTAAGACATTTTCAGGTTTTCCATGTTGTATGCGTTTAAGTGAAGAAAAAGCGAAGGGGAGATTCTTTTCTTGTTCTGCATTAATAACTCTGGAGGCTGAGACCTCAACCTTGCCCCAACATGGATTTGTTTATTCATTTGTTCCTTCATTTGTAAAATATTTATTGAGTATCTCCTTCACTGAAGCTACAAAGGTGCTGGGGCCTGTTTAACATGTCCCATAACCAGTCTGTACAAGTATGGGAGGGAGGGAGGTGGTAGGAGATGAAGTCACAGTGGTAGTGGGAGGCTAGATTGAGCAGTTAATGGGTGGATCCACGTTGTGGGGCCTGAAGACTAAACAGATGGGCGGGGGCGCTTTATGAAAAATTGTGAATGCAAAATCTCTAGGATTCTTTTCAAGGCCTTGGAAAGGGATTTTCTAAAGTAAGAGACCAGAAGTTTAAGCTGTTTTTGGTTCATGGTGAATCCACCCCAACACATAGGACATTGCAAATCATAACAAGGATTTTGTTCTAATACTGGAAAGATTTTGAACAGGAGAGGGACATTGATCAGCCTACATTTTAAAGGGATCATGCAGATTGGTAAATGGAAACAAGACCAGCAGAACAAGGGAAAGACAATGAGGTTTGGATTCTGCAGTAGTCATGGTGAGTGATGATGAGGTCTTGGATTTAGAGTGTAGCCATAAAGTTAGAAGTAGCCACATGCAGTATACGTTTTGGTGGTCAAGCTGACAACCGGGGCTGGGGGTGAGTGTTGAAAGTAAGAGTGGTCAGATTAAGTAATGTTTTGGCTTTTCTTTTTCTTTCTTTCTTTCTTTTTTAATTTTTGCCTGAGCAAATGGGAGGATAGAGTTTTCATTTACTGAGAATGGGGAAGGCTATGGAAACTACAGGTTTAGGAAGGAATATCAGGAGTTTTTGTTTGTTTGTTTGGTTGGTTTTTGGATATTTGGGGTTGGGGCTGCCAATTAGATGTCCAGAAGGAGACAAGGGGCAATAGAAGGTAAACTGGAAGGTTGGTAAGGGGGTCTGTACTTGAAAAGACAGAAATTAGAGTGTCCTATATTCTGTTTTTGTTTTTGTTTTTTTTATTTTTAGGCTCCCTGCGGAGCAGAGAGCCTGATGCGGAACTTGATCCCAGGATCCTGAGATCAGGACCTGAGCCGAAGGCAGCGGCTTAACCCACTGAGCCACCCAGGCTCCCAGAGTGTCATATATTCTAAGGCTGGATGAAAACGCATAGGGAATAGACTAGAATACGAAGAGAGAGTCCAAGAACTGAACTGTAGGGCAAGCCAATGTTCAGCACTTGGGGAGGGGAGTATTAAATAGGAAAATTTAAGAGAAGAGGCCAGGAAGATAGTAAGAGAACAGGAATGTGTGCCCCAAAACCATGTGAAGGCTTCTCAAAAAAGGTAGGACAGATTAATTGGCTAAATGGTAGGAATTTAAAGAATGTGAAGATTTGGAACTGATTATTGAATTTTGCAAAGTAGAGATGATTGGTGACCTCAAATGTGCTAATTGAAATGGATTCAAGAATCTTGGCATGAATTAAACTTAAGTATTGTGAGGAGACTTAGATGAATTATTTTTAGGCGGCTTTTGGTGGGAACTACTCCTGTTGTGAAAACCTTCATTAAAAAAGTCCTATGATAGGGGCACCTGGGTGGCTCAGTGGGTTAAAGCCTCTGTCTTCAGCTCAGGTCATGGTCCCAGGGTCCTGGGATTGAGCCCCGCATCGGGCTCTGCTCAGCGGGGAGCCTGCTTCCTCCTCTCTCTCTCTGCCTGCCTCTCTGCCTACTTGTGATCTCTGTCTGTCAGGTAGATAAATAAAATCTTTAAAAAAAAAATTAAAAAAAAAGTCCTATGATAAACTTCAGGATATAGCATTAAATAAAAAGACCTACCTGAAAATAAGAGCTCAATCTGCCAATTTTTAATTTATTACTTTGTCAAAATCCCAAAATAGTGGACTTAAAAAAAAACTTTGAAAAGCAATAGTAAATAAAACTATTTTGTTAAAGTTAACAGATAGTTCATAGGAACTTTAAAAATGTATCAAATTTTTCAGAAAATTATCCCTATATGCAGATTTATTTTGGGCTTCTGTTGGTCTTTTCATTTTGCTACTACTATATACCGTATACTACCATAGTATATTTAAAACATACAAACTCTAAGTTCTGAAATGTGGTAGAAGCAGCACTTAACGTGGTCAAGATTGTCTTGGTTATTTTAGAATTAGGTTGTTGGTTTCTGCAAGAGGAAAAAGAATTTTGGATTTTATTGATCAAGAGATCAGTTTGGTGAAGTGACATCTTTATAGTGTGTCTTCTAACCCATCAAAATGGTATATCCTCTATTTCCTACATAATAGTTTATACATCTTTATAGTGGCGTTGTGTGTCTTTTTGTCAGTGAGTATTGGGTGAGATTTTTTATTTTAATTGGTATAATTTTAAAATTTTCATTTTTCCTACATAAAGATGCAGGCAATTTCTCTTTTTAATATTCAGCAACCTTGAACATATATTCTATTAGCTTATCTGTTGATGCTTTGGGATTTGTATATGAAAAATCATGTAGACAGCTATTTCTTTCCAGTCTTTCAACCTTTTATTTTATTGTACTGGCTAGAATTTCTTGAACAAAGTTGACTAGATATGGAAGTTTGTTTTTACCATACTGGGTTTGGTAATTTCTTTAAAATTTTTGTATGTGGGACGCCTGGGTGGCTCAGTTGGTTGGGCGGCTGCCTTCGGCTCAGGTCATGATCCCGGCGTCCTGGGATCAAGTCCCACATCGGGCTCCTTGCTCAGCAGGGAGCCTGCTTCTCCCTCTGCCTCTGCCTGCCACTCTGTCTGCCTGTGCTCACTCCTGCTCTCTCTCTGACAAATAAATAAATAAAATCTTAAAAAAAAATAAAATTTTTGTATGTGTGTTCATGAGTCATTTTGGTTTGCAATTTTTCCCTTGCGCTGAAAGCAAGAAGATGGACTATTGAAGGGAATGATTAAAATGATGGACCATGGTATATGAGCTATATAAGGATGTCATCGTTTTTGTTTTGTTCACTTAATATTATAGATCTACTGACTAAAGAAGTGAAAATAACTCAATAGACTTGTGGAGAGCAATAAATGTAAATTTTTCTGTCTATAGCTTTAGATTACTAATCTAAAGCCATATAGCTTGTTTTACAGTTTTCCTTTGGTCTATCAAACACAATTTAATTGCAAATGCTTAGTGAAGTACATTTTAATCTTTGGCTCTCTACTGCTTACCCATGTGATAATTCCTCATGAAAAGGAAGTAAAGATTTTAATTATTTGCAATTAGAATCTGATTCAGTATTGCTGCCCTATTTAAAGACCTGGAGACATGAGATTGGGCTGCTCTCACACTGAGTACAAATGCAGGGGAAACTGCACAAGCATGGTCCATGTTCTTGGCTGGTCCCCGCCTGTGTTCTACTCTTTGTGAAGATCATTACTGCTGGAGTAAGATTTGGGCCCATTGCCAGGTCAGGCGACAGATACACTGTTTCATGTGGAGAATATCCAGACCTTTGGACCTACCCCAAGAAAGCTGCTTTCTTGGGCTTTTCTTTCTTGGAAGAGAGCCAGAAAACTGACGGGATAAAACTCTCTCATGGTGACCTGTTAGTCTGCAGTCTACAACTTTTTTTGCATATAATAAATGTACCTAGATGTTAGATTAACATCCTGATGTTAAGATTGACAAAAAAACATTCTCTTTAAAATGCAGTGATCGATTAAATTCTGAGATGTACCATAAAATAAATACCTATTTGAAAATCAGAATTCAGTTTATCAATGACTTCAGAGTTTGATTCCCCCCCGAACCAACATATCTCAAATGAAAATTAACAGACTTAAGAAAAGCTGACAAAAGCAATATGAATAAGTTAATTCTGTAATACAGATATTAAGTACTATTATGATTTCAGAGTTTTAATTTTTAACACTTTTCAGTGACTGACTCTAATTAGACCTAAGTTTTTTAATGTTAAAATTACTTTGAAAAATACCATTTTATTTTCTTTTTAAAAACTCTTAAGCAAATATTAAACATTAAAAGACTATTTCACATGAGAATTCTATTTTTAGTCAAAAGCTATTTCAGGAAGGACAGATCTAGGAGGAATAAATTAAAATAGCCAGAGTAGTATTTGAGAAGAATGAGCTAAAGTATAAAGTTAGATTACCTTTTAGATTTTTATGAGTTATAACTTTATTATAAAAAAATTTCAAGACAAACTAGTAGGAAATACTCATATTAATGTTTTGAAAAAGTTAGTACTAGAGTAGAAAAATAGTATCATACCAACACTTGAATTGTGGTAGAGCAAATAGAGGTTATAATATTTGCAAATGCCCCCTTTAAATGCATTTTGGGAGGTATTAGAATAGTTAGTACTTAAAATGACCTCAGTGCATTTTTGTAATGATTCCACAGGCACAAGGCCGACTGTCCAATAATGTGGGAAATCTTGTAGTTCTAGAGTAACTCCTCTAAAGTTTGGACAACAATTAATAGCTTATGTGTGAAATCATGGTAAGTGGTGGAGTGGCTGGGTGGCTCAGTTGGTTAAGTGTTTAACTTGACTTCAGCTCAGTCATGACCTCAGGGTCAGGAGGTTGAGGCCCACATTGGGCTCCATGTTGGGTGTGGAGCCTACCTGGGATTCTTTCTCCCTCTTCCTCATACCCTCTCTCTCTCTTTAAAAAAAAAAAAAAATCATGGAAAGTGGATATGGGTTAGAATTGGATTGCTATGAAGGTTCATCTGAAGGCAGGAAGATAAGATTAATAAGGTAGAATTCTGTACTCTTGTCTTATTAGTGTTGTGCTATATTCTAACTTCAGCTACAGTTGCAAAAAACACACTAGAGATCAGTATTCAACATGAGTTCTGAATAAGCGATTTTTCTTTAAAGAATGAAACATTTTATTTGCATCTTCAGATGTAGGGTATAAATTTAACTTCTAAGATTTTCAAATATCCTTCAAGAAGCCATAGGGTAGGAGTTTGGAATATCATATTGGCATGTGTATAGTTGTCCCTCTGTATTCTTACACTTGTGTCATTTGGCTAATTTATCTTAGTCTCACTTTGCTTAGAATTTCTGATAAATCACAGAATTTAAAGTTGTTGAAAAAACACTCATGAAACGCAAAGGGTTACACAGTTTTTCTGTACCACTGAGTATAAAGATTAGGATGCCAAAAGCTTGAAAGAGACCACCAGTGCATATTCCTTTCCAAGAAAAATAATCCTAAAGGTTTGGAATTTATGAATGAATGCATGCCTGTTTTCAGCTCCTGATTCAGCTTGTTAGGGAAACCTGTCTTCTACATCTTTGGAGTGAACTCGTGGGGTGGCTTCTTGAGACTCTAGGTGAAGAAAGGGTATTTACTCTAATGCTTGACTTGTGTGCTCTTTGTCCTGTCAGCCCACATAGCAGAAGGAACTAGAATTTCTTGCTGGGTGTAGAATTAATAGGGAGTAATTTGGGGGGTTTCTAGTGTTCTTTTTTTCTTTCAGAGCCTCTAGAGTGAAAGGACAGTACTGGATCTGTCCCAGGTCTATGCACGGTAGAGCTGAATGACTATATTCAAATTTTGACTCAGCTCTGATTCTGTAATTCAAGAAGGACTTTGATCCATATTTTCATGAATATGACTAGCTAGTTCCTCTTTTAGTTCTGTAGTAGACAGCATTTTCCATTATGACCCTGGTTACGAAATTCTTAGCATTCTACATGTATTACCACATATGACCTTTTGAAGAAGAGACATGTGATCTGGAATTCTAATGTAATAATTGATATTGAGGAAATCTGAATTCACTTCTTTGTTATGCCACTTGGTTGGTGGCTACTGAAATTGTGTGTAACCTGTGTCATATGTCTGTTTTAAAAATGTGCACTGTAATAGAAACTGATTCAGGGATGCAGTGAGGCCTAGTGATGTAGTGATTCTTTTATGTTTCAAGTTTTGGCCAGTCACGGGCAAGTCCATAATCCGCACATTTGTTACTAGTAGGTGGGGTTCTAATTAACTGGGGAACCTCTCTGAAATAAAGCTTTATAAAATGCTTTATAAGTTACATGCTATAATTCTATAAGGGTGGTGGTGATTTCTAAAATTGACAAATCATGGAGACTATAGATTTTCATGAGTCTTTGTATTGAAAACTAATGTTTTAAAGAATGTTTCAGAATTATATTTTATTACCTGTTACCTGGACAGTTGACTTTAACCTTCCTTTTCCCCCCTTTCTTCACATACAAAATGAGGATACTAATAGTACCTACCTTACAGAATTAATAATCAGGGAGATAACTTTTGTGAAGTGTACCAGTATCTGGTACATGGTAAATTACTCCTTAAGTACTTATTAGGTTTATTACTGTTCATAGTAGGATCAATAACAAAACTCTATAGCACGGCACAATAGGACATATAATCCAGAAAAGTTTAAATCCTGAGGAAATAAGTTAGAATTCACAATATCTGATATGATCACTATTTAGGGCACATAGAATTATTTGAACTGGGAACCCTGTTGGCCATTTAACAAGTGGTTTAAATGCTGATAATCCAGAATAAGCTTCATTGGATTTTTATGCTCATTTTCAAAATAGTTGCATGGTATTGGAGAAGTATAACATTTGTTCATGTGGTCAAATACAGAACATTAGTATCAGTTTTAAGCTCTGTAGAGACCAGAGTGAATATTTCATTTGCTATCAGGCAAATCCAAAGCAATATCTCCATCTTTGAATTGCTGCTGTTGTACATAACAATTAGAGTTAATCATACCCTTGAATTTCTGGTCTCACAAACCTTTTGCCTCTCAATGTGTTCCCTTCTTCCCTTTCTCTTCCAATTTTTTAATCCATCCCTTTTCCTAATTTTTTTTCCATGAGCATTTGTTGAACACTTACAAAAGGCATAACCTATTGCTCTATAGTGTTCTTAGTGTTTAAAGAGTTTATAGCTTGCTGGTAGTGCTAAACAACATTGTTTAGTGGTGGGTTGTGGGGAAGGGCTTGGACTTATGGTCAATGTGGATCAGTGGCAATTTCTTGAGATAAATAGGATGCTCCTGAAAATGGATTTTTTGGATGTGAATGAAGGATAGTGGGGGTGGGACAGGATTGAAGCTGGTGGGGCCATTTTTGGAGACTTTAATTTTGCATTCATGATTCTAATATTTGAAGATGTGAAGGACCCATAAGAGTTTAGAGATGTGGACCCTGTTGACAGTAGGAACAAAACAAGGAATATATTTGAAGGAGAAACGGCAGAGCTTGGTGACCAGATACAAAGGGTACAAGGACAGGAAGAACTCAATGGAAGGGCTTGGTTTAGCATGAGTTGTACATATTAGGAAGTTATTACTCATATTAATAGAACAAACCTGGGAATAGGAAAAAAAAATGAATTTTTATAGAATTTGAATATAAAGTGCCAGTGGAGTGTTTATGTAAAATTATGGGTTTCTAGTTACATTTCTAGTTTACATTTAACAGTAAATTTTTTAGTAGTTTATATTAGGGATCATTTTTAACAATTTCCTTGTATTCTACAATACACTATACTGTTAAAAAAGTGTTATATTTACAGATGTAGTTAAATATTTTATGTTCTAGTGGGCAAATAATCCATTGCATGATGTTCCTGATTTGATGAGTATGGTTTGCTCTAAATTATTTTTGGGTCCTAATACACTTGCTATTAATAAAGGATGGCACATCATTTTAGCATTTGACTTGGAACATAAATAAAAATAAGCATTTCATAAAGATGATGTAATTGGCAAATGATGAATAATGCCCTTTTGGATATTTGGAAAGGTCACTTTATCATTTGTTACACTGCTTGATTATGAATATCAAAATGTAATGAGATTGTTTTAGCCTGTAAAAATTGTAGATGCTGTTTTTAAAACATGGTTTAAAAATTCCAATAAAACAAGTTAATTGTAATAGTGTAATGGACACGGAGATGTGAAAGAGTGAAATAGTTCTATCCACCTTCTATGTTGAGGTGTTAGAAGTTCAAGGTGTATAGTTATGTATCTTTGTCTCCTTAAGTAAATTTGTATGGCTAAATACTTGTATCCTTGGAAGTTTCTAAAAAATAAGATTATACTGTACATATCACTGACACATTTTTTACTTAAAAACACATGGACATCCTTCCATATCAGACATGCAGAACTAATTCATTTTTTAACAGCTGAATAACGTTTCATTCGGTTATTCCTGTGCTGAGGTTAGTTTAAGAAGTCTTAAATTGAGTGTCTTGGGATTTTAGTTATTAAAGCCATTTATCTACAAAATAAACAGTGAAAACTTCCTAATATTCATACTGTGTATTTCATTTTATTGTCTTACTGCTTTAGGTAGCATTACCAAAACAATATACATGGTAGAAGTGAGAGATGTTTTATTTTGATAGCTATTAGTTTGGTACATTAATATTTAAGAATTTAATTAAAAAATTGGGGCACCTGGGTGGCTCAGTCAGTTGGGCATCTGCCTTTGGCTCAGGTCAGGATCCCAGGGTCCTGGGATTGAGTCCTGCATTGGGCTCCCTGCTCGGTAGCGTGTCTGCTTCTCCCTCGCCTGTTGCTCCCCTTGCTTGTGTGCATGCAGTCTTTACAAAAAAAGAATTTAATTAAAAAATATAATCTATGAATCAATATGAAATGCAGGACTTGGGCAGCAACCCATGTGCAGCCACATAATTCCACTCCTACCCCCCTTCCCATTTTGTCCACCTGCCTCCCCTCACGTGAGGCACGCATCATTTTAAATCCCATGTATGTCATCACCTTGCTTTCTATGTATCCATATGTATTGAGTTTATAAACCACCAAGAAGTAGATTCTATTTAATTTTTCTCACTTTTTAAACTTAGTGACAAGATGCATTCATACTGTTGTGTATTGATGGAGTATGAAATTATATTTCTTCTGAAATCATTTGTCCTGACAAAGTGATATATAGAACATTCCCATTTCGTTTCCAATAGAAATTAGACTTTTGACATCTCTAATGCTATGTTTTTTAAATTTTGATTTTTTCCCTTTAACCTTCATTGTCAAACAATATATTTTAGTGGTTAAAACCACTGACTCTGGAGCCAAATTCCCAGCATTTGAATCCCAGATGTGCTATTTAACATACATCTGGATTTTATTAACCTAATTCTGTGAAACTTTTGTTTTTGATAGGCAAATCTAAACTGTTCATTGCTATTATGATAAATGGTCTATTTAGTTTTGTTCCTTTTATTTTTATTTGCAGCTCCATTGGTGATCAACTATGGTTGTGAGTTTTTCAGTCTCTGTTGCAGGTTCCTCATCTGTAATTTGGAATTAACAATACCTATCTCCTATGGTGCTGTTTAAATGAATTAATATAAGTAAATTTACTTATTGAATGAATTAATATAAGTAAATTTATAAGAAGAGCACTTGACTGACAGTAAGCAGAAGGTGTTAGGTGTTATTTGTGTTTCATATTGATGTTCTGATTTTTTTCATATATTTTTTTCATATTCCCTTACTTACAATGGTTTTTTCCCCTTTAAAGTTGGAAATTCTGGATATCTGTTTCTCTTTGGTAGTATGCTTGTATTTAGTAGTTATATATACACTTATGTCTGGTATTTAAAAGTAAACAATTTTATCCCTTTGGCACTAAGCTATATGACCTATCCCAGTTCCCTCCTGTCGTACGGAAATTTTTCCAAGTTGAATATGCCAATTTTCCATGTCATCAGCAGGATATGGGATGTTCAGGTGCCCCACAATATATTACCATGCAGTGTTGTTGCCAGTATTTTTCATTTGAGCCTTTTTGTTGGGGGGGGATATAATGTTTCATTGTGTTTTAGTTTGTATTTTAATGAGTATCAATTTGGGGGGCACCATTTCATATATTACCCTTGGATTTTGTCTGTTGTGAAGTATTTGTCTCCCTTATTTTTATTTCTTGTTGGTTTAGGATTAACTATATAATCTGTATATAAGCCCTTTGTTTATATATACTGCAAATATCTTCCATAATGGTGTTTTTTAGTGAACACAAGTTCAGTCTTATCAAATGAATAGTTTTTATGCTTAGTATTGTGTGTGTCCTAAGGAATCCTTTTTAACATTTTTAACCAAGATTATGAAGATATTTTGTTACAGCATCTTCTAAGAACCTTATGAAGCAAATTTGAAATTGTTTTCCTTTTTGCAGTTCTTAGAGTATTGGAAAAAGTAGTGCCTTTAAAAAAAAATAGTAGTATTTAGTGATAAAGCCATTTGAGGTTGGATTTTTGGAAAAAATTGATTAGGACTCCATTTTTATTTTTTAAAAAATTTTTTCAAAGATTTTGTTTATTTGAGATAGATTGAGAGGAGAGCATCATTGGTGGGGGGAGGTGGGTGGGGCAAAGGGAGAGGGAGAAGCAGACTCGATCCCAGGGCTCTGAGATCATGACCTGAGTGGAAGACAGGTGCTTAACTGACTGAGCTACCCAGGCATCCCAGGACTCAATTTTTAAAAAGTTATGTGGTTCTTTAGGCTCTTTAGTTCTTAATGGGTCAGTTTTGATAAGTTGTGTTTTTCCAAGAATTTTCTTTCTTTTTTTTTAAGATTTTATTTATTTATTTGACACACAGAGAGAGAGGTCACAAGTAGGCAGAGCAGCAGACAGAGGTAGAGGGGGAAGCAGGCTCCCTGCTGAGCAGAGAGCCCGATGCGGGGCTTGATCCCAGGACCCTGAAATCATGACCTGAGCTGAAGGTAGAGGCTTAACCCACTGAGCCACCCAGGCGCCCCTTACCAAGAATTTTCTAGAAAACATTTATAAATTTGTTTCCATCAAGTTGCTTATAATAAATATTTGTTAATGTCTATGGGATCTTAATATGGGCTATTTTTTTCCTTTTGAAAAAAACTCCTTCAGTTGGATCTTTGGATTTGAAAGTTCGTAATTTTGTTATAGGGACTCTTTTTCCCTCCCCCATTATCCCATTTTTCCTTATTTTTGCATTTCCTATTAATAGCTATATTGTCTACTTTAATGTTTTCCTTCTAATTTGGAGTTGTTACTTTAGTTTACCCAGAGCCCTCTATGGTAACTGACTCTCCTTGTCAGTCTGACTACTTCAGACCACAGTGCTTCCTTAATTGGATTGTGTTCCCATTCTACCTACTATTGCTAGCCAATGAAATACTTGATTTCTTAGCTCCAAGCTTGGGCAGACTTCAGGAGATTTCAGGCAGTGAGGTACTGACAGGCCCTTTTTTTCTTTTCTTTTTTTTTAATTAACATATAACGTATTATTAGCCTCAGGGGTACAGGTCTGTGAATCACCAGGTTTACACACTTCACAGCACTTACCATAGCACATACCCTTCCCAATATCCATAACCCAATCACCCTCTCCCTACCCCCCTCCCTACCCCCCTCAGTTTGTTTTGTGAGATTAAGAGTCTCTTATGGTTTGTCTCCCTCCCAATCCCATCTTGTTTCATTTATTCCTTTCCTACCCCCAAAACCCCCACGTTGCCTCTCAACTTCCTCATACCAGGGAGATCATATGATAATTGTTTTTCTCTGATTGACTTATTTCACTATTTGACTAGTTCCATCCACGTTGTCGCAAATGGCAAGATTCCATTTCTTTTGATGGCTGCATAGTATTCCATTGTGTGTGTGTGTGTATGTATATATATATATATATATATATACCACATCTTCTTTATCTAGTCATCTCTTGATGGACATCTAGGTTCTTTCCATAGTTTGGCTATTGTAGACATTGCTGCTATAAATTTTCGGGTGCATGTGCCCCTTTGGATCACTACTTTTTTTTTTTTTTAAAGATTTTATTTATTTATTTGATAGAGATCACAAGTAGGCAGAGAGGCAGGCAGAGAGGAGGAAGCAGGCTGTCTGCAGAGCAGAGAGCCCGATGCGGGGCTCGATCCCACGACCCTGGGATCATGACCCAAGCCGAAGGCAGCAGCTTTAACCCGCTGAGCCACCCAGGTGCCCCTGGATCACTACATTTTAATCTTTAGGGTAAATACCCAGTAGTGCAATTGCTGGGTCATAGGGTAGCTCTATTTTCAACTTTTTGAGGAACCTCCATGCTGTTTTCCAGAGTGGCTGCACCAGCTTGTGTTCCCACCAACAGTATAGGAAGGTTCTCCTTTCTTTGCATCCTCACCAGCATCTCTGACAGGCCCTTCTAACCACCCATTCAACTTTTTGAATTTAATTATTTTAGACACCTAAAGTAAGTGAAATTGTACAGCATTTTTTTTCCTTTGGTGACTGCTCATTTTGCTTAGCATAACTCATTTACTTAGCATAACAACATTTTTAAGATTCATCCTTGTTGTAGCATGTAACAATTTCCTTTACTGCTGAATAATCCATAGTGTGTATATGCCACATTTCACTATCCATTTATCCATTGATGGACATGTGAATTGCTTCTACCTTTTGGCTATTATGAATAATGCTGCAATGAACATGGGTGTGCATGTATCTCTTTATGACCCTGTTTTTGATATTTTTGAATGCATACTCAGAAGTAGAATTGCTAGATCATATGGTAGTTCTGCTTGTAATCTTTTTAGGCACCTTTATATTTTCTGTAGTAGCTGTACCATTTTTATAATTCCAGCAGTAGTGTGCAGGGATTCTAATTTGTCCACATTTTTGCCAAAACTTAGAGTAGCTATCCTAATTGGTGTGGAGTGATATCTCACTGTTGTTTTGATTTGAATTTTTCTAATTATGTTGAATATCCTGTCGGGGCGCCTGGGTGGCTCAGTGGGTTAAAACCTCTGCCTTTGGCTCAGGTCATGATCCTGAGGTCGAGCCCTGCATCGGGCTCTCTGCTCAGCAGGGAGCCTGCTTCTGTTTCCTCCTCTTTCTCTGCCTACTTGTGATCTCTGTCAAATAAATAAATAAAATCTTTAAAAAAATATCCTGCCAATATGCTTATTGGCTATTCATATATTATCTTTGATGAAATGTCTGTTCACTTCTTTGGCCCATGTTTGAATAGGGCTCTTTTTGTGGAGTTGTAGGAGACTTTTGAAACCCCCTCCTGTGTGTGTATATATATATATATATATTTATATCTCCACTTGTTCAGGGAGTTAGATTTATGATACCTACCATTCCTGTATTTCCAATAGAAGGTAATTATCTTGCTCAGGGGAAAAAATAAAGAACAGTGGGTTCATGGAGCTTACACTTTTCAGTCCATAAATAGTATTTTTTAAAAGATTTTATTTATTTATTTGACAGACAGAGATCACAAGTAGGCAGAGAGAGAGAGAGAGAGAGAGAAAGAGGGTGAAGCAGGCTCCCTGCTGAGCAGAGAGACCGATGCGGGGCTTGATCCCAGGACTCTGGGATCATGACCTGAGCTGAAGGCAGAGGCTTTAACCCACTGAGCCACCCAGGAGCCCCATAAATAGTATTTAAAAATAAAACCATATCCTTAATTTCATTATAGTTCTGATGCTTTTTTTCATATGGTGTTTAAATGGCACATATTATGACCATAATCATTGCAGTCTATCAAGTTCCTACAGCATTGATTCACAGCATGCAGCTATTAATAGCATGCAGCTATTAAATTGATACTCATCAATAAAAAATGTTGAAGAAATTTCCCATGATATTTTCAAATCCGATTAGAGTACATTCAACTCTGAGTTTAGGGGGCATATCCAAGAATGATTTATCCTAGCAAATACACAGAAAATCTCATGAGCTTTATCTAGTAAGTATTGACAAAGAGATCCATTAAAAAAATTTTAAACACAGAATCAAGCACATTTCTTTGCTTTCATGATGACTTGCCAGTAGTAATCACAGGTAGACAGTGGACAGGGCTTATAACCACCCAGTGTTGCTAGACAAGATTCTGCTGCCACTAGTTTCCCTAATGAAAAAATGAAGGCTTTCCTGCTGGCCAAATAGCCAAATAGGACCCTCAGCCTGAAAAAGCATAATCAGTGCTTTCCCCTTGGGCTTCCCAAAGTATCAGCTAAGCAAATGATCTAGAACCTGGCCCATCAAGATTTATAAGAGTAGAAATATGCCTCAGTAACTATGGAACGCCATTTGTCTTCAGTAAAAATAATAATAAACCCCCCAAATATAAAGCAGCTGCTGTTATAGATCACCAATACCCTGAAACTAAGGTTACATGTTTTATGAGATTCATCTGAAAAATTGTTTAACTCAGGGCATTATGGTACACGCAACTCAGCTCTAGGAACTGTGAAACACTTGTCAATTACTCCCCAAAAGTAGTGAGAATGAAAAACTTTGTTTTCCACTTGCTGTAGGCTTGGGTGACAATGCACTGTTATCACCATACAGAATCACACAGAGCTTCTGCCTCAAGAATTTCAGCCGCATCACAGCACAACCCTATGAATAGAGATTTTTTAACCTTATAAACCTAGCAACAAAACAGCCAACTGTTTTTCCTAAACAAAGCAGTTACAGTCAATTTTTTAAAAGTGAGCTTGAAGGGCATGTGTCTGTCAACAGCACATAATTTTTAACATAATTAGTAATAACACAAGTAATAACTACCATTTACTGAGTACTGATCTAGTAGTTCCATTGGATTATCTAGTTTGTTCCTTGAAAACCTTATGGTCTATGATGGCAGAATATGCCAATCCAAGACCCATACCACTTTGGCAAAGGAGTTACTTCAACTAAAAGCCCTTAAAACAGATGCAAGGAAGGCATTTTCATTCTCCTCTTCAGGAAAAAAAGACTTGTAGATCTTGTCTCCCATTCAGTAGGTTGCCTTTTCACTCTGTTGTGTCCTTTGATACAATTTTTTTTTTAAAGATTTTATTTATTTATTTGACAGATATCACAAGTAGGCAGAGAGGCAGGCAGAGAGAGAGAGAGAGAGAGAGAGAGAGGAGGAAGCAGGCTCCCCTGTGGAGCAGAGAGCCTGATATGGGGCTCGATCCCACGACCCTGGGATCATGACCTGAGCTGAAGGCAGAGGCTTTAACCCACTGAGCCACCCAGGTGCCCCCCTTTGATACAATTTTAAAACTTGGGGTCATCCTGTTTGTCTGTTTTGTTGACTGTGCTTTGGTGTTTTATCCAACCAAGAATTCCTTGTCAAATCCAATGTCATGAAACTTTTCTACCATGTTATCTTTTAGGACTTATGGAGTTTGAGGTCTGTAATCCATTTTTGAGTTTTCATAAGATAAGTCTCCAATTTGATTCTTCTGCATGTGGATGTCCAGTTTTCCCGTCACCTCTTGTTGAGACCATTCTTTTCCCATAGAGTAGTCTTGGCACCCTTGCTGAAGGTCATTTGACTGTATATGTGGGTGTTTACTTCTGGGCTCTGTATTCTATTCCATTGATTTATATGCCAGTCTTGCTATGCACAGTCTTATATAAATCTTTTCACTGATGTAGGTTTTCCTTAGATATGTATCTAGTAGAATTGCAGGGGTGGCATAGACATGTGTCTATGGAAATTGCCAACTAGTTTTCCAA
This sequence comes from Taxidea taxus jeffersonii, assembly GCA_003697995.1. NCBI lineage: Eukaryota > Metazoa > Chordata > Mammalia > Carnivora > Mustelidae > Taxidea > Taxidea taxus. Next base: position 99,922 of record ML111854.1, read on the forward strand.
AGTAGTTGTTCTAACCCTTATTATTAGTTTTTCAAATTTAAGCCATTTGGGTAGGTAGAATCACTTTTTTGCCTCTAGGTTGAATTGTTAATTTGAAGCACTTAAAATTATTCTGAAATTTATCCTTAAATATGTGTACTTGTTGTGTCTTCCTACTACAGTGTAACCTTTATGATGTTCTGTTGGCTCTTCCATTTCTAAATGTTTCCTGGTGTAGAGTATGCATCAATGTTTATGTGAAAATAGATGAAAAATCCGCATATTTACATTCTTCCTAATAATGCTGAGATTGTATATGATTATACAATATATATAGTATGTAAGTATATACATATATGTATATAATTATACAATATATGCAATTTATAATATATAAATTATGTCTGAGCTCTTTTCCAAGATCTATTAAGTGGTCACAGATATTTTAGTGGTGGAATCACCCCAGGAGAAAGATTTTAGGACCAAATTTTAGGGCCATACACTTAGATTGCCAAATTCAGAATTTCCCACTGAGGTGAATTTTAAAACCTAAGCACACAGTAATATTAAAAGGTAGGAGGGTTTGGGAATCTGTGGAAACAATGCTTTTGTTTCTTATAAGCATAGGTTCGCTGCTTACTTAAAAGGAAATTATTTTTGTAATAGTTTTATATTTGTCTAATCTTTATAGTACAATTAAGTCTGAATACTTTCCAGGGCCTTTGATTTTCTTCTTAACTGATTCTTTGGTCTACTCTTCTGCTGAAATACTTCCACAAAACAGTTGTCTGAAAAAAAGAGAAAAAGGAGGAGAGAAGAAATGAGAAGGACATAAGACAAACACCTATGCTGCTTACAATTTTTTTCTAATAGCACAAATAATTAGTTTCTATAAATGCATAGGACTTAAATATCACCTCTGTAATAATCTCTAATGTTGGGTTCCTGGGTGGCTCAGAGGGTTAAGGCCTCTGCCTTTGGCTCAGGTCATGATCCCAGGGTTCTGGGATCGAGTTCCGCATCGGGCTCTCTGCTCAGCAGGGAGCCTGCTTCCCTTCCTCTCTGCCTGCCTGCCTCTCTGCCTACTTGTGATCTCTGTCTGTCAAATAAATAAATAAAATATTTTAAAAAAATAATCTCTAATGTTGAATAGTTTGAATGCTGTATTTAAACATAAACATGTTATTGGGTATTTTATATAATCAAGTATTATAAAATTTATATCTACATAAAACTTTATGGATTCAAAAAGCCACCATTGTTCTATGGTTTGATTTTTCTGTCTATGGTGATCTTCACATAAGTCTAACAAAAGCTTCTCCGTATTGTCTACAAAATGTGGTTACGTTGTAATGAGTTGAAATGCCATTGGCTTGAGGGCCTAATTTACCTACTAAAAAAAAATGGGGACTCCTTGATTTTTTTATGAACCCAGTGGTTAATAAATGGACTTGAACAGTCACAGCTATTAAAAAAAAAAAAAAGACATAGAGTTTGGTTTTTCTTAGGGCAATCTATGAAAATGAAAATTTAATACTAGGAATAGTAATCCTCATGATACCGCTGCATAACACTGTTTAACTTCTCTTTATCCTTGTATTTCACATTGGAAGCAGATGTGTATGTACTAAATTTTTGTACAATATTTTTGGTCCCGTCTAATTTAATGGCTCTGCATTATATTCTTTTTACCCCCTAGAAAGTCAAATAAAACAGACCACTTTACCCCTTCACAACAACAGCAACATGAACGAAGATCTTAATGTAAAGAAGGAATTGGCTCTAGGGTACCCTTCAAAAAATAAATCCTTGGAAGATGGAAGAAGTCCATTACATTCCAGGAAAAAACGTTTCTTATCCTATCCAAGATATGTGGAAGTCATGGTTACAGCTGATGCCAAAATGGTTCATCATCATGGACAGAATCTGCAGCACTATGTACTAACTCTAATGTCAATTGTAAGTAAACCAGTCATTTAAATTTTCTAAGATGTTTAACGTTTTCTTCACATTTATTGAAAATCTCTGAAAACACTTACTGAAAATACTTAAATTATTCTTTATCACATGAATGCTTTCTATCCCTAGGTGAGAGGGAAGATCCTGGTAGCACTGATCTTTTGCCCCTTGAATCTGATTTTTAAACCCTCTTATTTCTGCATAGAAGGAAGGGGATGCTATTTTGCTCCTGTTACACTTGCCAAATCAGAAATTGGGGCAAATGATATTTTACTTTTTAAGTTTTTAATTCTAGCATAGTTAATATAATGTTATATTAGTTTCAGGAGAATAAGTATAGTGATTCAACCATTTTATACATTGTTCAGTGTTCATCGTGGTAAATGTACTCTTTGATCCCCATCACCTGTTTCCTCCACCTCCCCCTTGGGTAACTGTCAGCTTTCTATTGTTAAGGGTCCATTTCTTGGTTTTTCCTTTTTTTCCTTTGCTTGTTTGTTTTGTTAAATACCACATGTGAGTGAGATCATATGATACTTGTCTTTCTCTGACTTATTTTGCTTAGCATTATACTCTCTAGCTCCATCCATGTTGTTGCAAATGGCAAGGTTTCATTTTTTATGGCTGAGTAATTTTCCACTGTGTATATGTATATATACCTCCTCTTCTTTATCCATTCGCTTATCAGTGGATTCTTGGGCTGCTTCTATAATCTGGCTATTGTAAATAATGCTTCAGTAAGCAGGGGTGCATGTATCCCTTTCAATTACTTTTTTTTTCTCTATTTTTTGGTAAATACCCAGTAGTGTGATTACTGCATTGTAGAGTAGTTCTGTTAACTTTTTGAGGAACCTCCACACTATTTTCTACAGTGGCTACACTAGTTTGTCTTCCCATGAACAGTACAAGAGGGTTCCTTTTTCTCCACATCCTCACCAACACTTGTTTCTTGTGTTTTTGAGTTTAGCTATTCTGACAGGTATGAGGTGATATCGCCTTGTTTTGATTTACATTTCCCTGATGATGAGTGATGTTGAGCATCTTTTCATGTATTGGCCATCTGGATGTCTTTGGAGAAATGTCCATTCATGTATTCTGCCCATTTTTAAATTGCATTATTTGTCTTTAGGGTGTTGAGTTGTATCAGTTCTTTATATATTTTGGATACTACCCTTTACTGGAGATGCCATTTGCAGATATCTTCTCCCATACCATAGGTTGCTTTTTAGTTTTGTTGTTTTCTTTGCTATGCAGAAGCTCTGTATTTTTTTAGTATATGTGTGTGTGTGCGTGTGTGTGTGTGTGTATTTAGTATATTTTTACTTTTATTTTCCTTGCTTCAGGAGACAGCTCTAAGAAATCCTGTTGCTATGGCTGATGCCAGAGAAATGCTGTCTGTGTTCTCTTCTAGGGTTTTTATGGTTTCAGGTCTCACATCTAGGTCTTTAATCCATTTTGAGTTTATTTTTGTGCATGGTGTGAGAAAGTGATCCAGTTTCATTCTTTTGTTTGTAGTCGTCCAGTTTTCCAAACACCATTTGTTGAATATTCTTTCCTGCTTTGTTGAAGATTAATTAACCATATAGTTGTGGATATACTTCTGAGTTTTCTGTTTAGTTGATCCACATGTCTATTTTTATGCTTTAATTACTATAACTTTGTAATATAACCTGAAGTCTGATATTGTGATGTCTTTAACTTTGCTTTTCTTTTTTAGATGCTTTGGTTATTCTTTTGTAGTTCCATACAATTTTAGGATTGCTTTTTCTAGCTCTGTGAAAAATGCCGTTGGTATTTTGATAGGGATTGCATTAAGTGTGTAGATTGCTTTGAGTAGTATTGACATTTTAACAATGTTCTTTAAACCCATGAGCATGGAATGTCTTGCATTTTTTTGGGTCTTCTTGAACTTTTTTCATCAATGTTTTATAGTTTTTAGAGTATAAGCTTTTCACCTCTTTGGTTAAGCTTCCTAGATATTTTGCTTTTAGAACATTTGTAAATGGGATTCTTTTCTTTCTCTTTTTGCTGCTTCATTACTGGTGTATAAAAATGGAACAAATTTCTGTACATTGATTTTTTTATCCTTTGGCTCTACTGAATTCATTTATCAGTTCTAGTAGTATTTTGGAGTCTTTAGGGTTTTCTATGTATAGTATCACCGCATCTACAAATAGTGAAAGTTTTACTTCTGAACAGTTTGGATGCCTATTATTTTGTTTGTTGTCTGATTGCTGTGGCTAGGATTTCCAGTACTATGTTGAATAAAGGTAATGAAAGTGCGATACCCTTGTCATGCTCCTGATCTTAGAGGAAAAGCTCTGTTTTTCCCCATTGAGTATGATTTTGGCTGTAGGTTTTCTTTTTTTTTTTTTTTTTTTAAAGATTTTATTTATTTATTTGAGAGGGAGTATGCAAGCATGGCGGGGGGGGGCAGAGGGGAGAGATAAGTAGACTTCCCACTGAGTGGGGAGTCCAACATGAGGCTTGATCCCAGAACCCTGAGATCATGACCTGACCTGAAGTGAGATGCTTAACCAACTGAACCACCCAGGTGTCCCAGCTGTGGGTTTTTCATATAAGGCCTTTATTTATGTTGAGGTATGTTTTCTCTAAACCTACTTTATTAGGGTTTTTTTTATTCTCATCATGAATGGATGTTTTACTTTGTCAAATGCTTTTTCTGCATATGTTCAAGTGATCATATAGTTTTTATCCTTATTAATGTGGTGTATCACATTGATTGATTTGCAAATATTGAACCATCCTTGTATCCAGGGAATAAATCCTGTTTGATTGTGGCGAATGATTTTTGTTGTTGTTGTTGTTGGATTCAGTTTACTAGTATTTTGTTGAGGATTTTTGCATCTATGTTCATTAGAGATGCTGCTCTGTGGTTCTCTTTTTGTGTGGTATCTTTATCTGGTTTTGATATCAGGATGATACTGATATCATAGAATGAATTTGCAAGTTTTCCTTCCTATTCGATTTTCGGAATAGTTTAAGGAGAATAGATATAAACTCTAAATATTTGGAATTTGCCCATGAAGCCTTCTGGTCCCGGACTTTTGTTTATTGAGAGGTTTTTGTTTTTGTTTTTTAAGATTTTATTTATTTACTTGACAGAGCTCACAAGTAGGCAGAGAGGCAGGCAGAGGGGGGGTGAAACAGGCTCCCCACTGAGCAGAGAGGCAGGCAGGGGGGGGGGTGAAGCAGCTCCCCACTGAGCAGAGAGGCAGGCAGGGGGGGGTGAAGCAGGCTCCCCACCCAGCAGAGAGCCCGATGTGGGGCTCGACCCATGACCCTGGGATCATGACCTGAGCCAAAGGCAGAGGCTTTAACCCACTGAGCCACCCAGGCACCCCTATTGGGAGTTTTTAAAATTATTGATTGAATTTCATTGCTGGGAATCATTCTGTTCAAAGTTTCTATTCCTGCTTCAGTTTTGGTAGGCTATATGTTTTTAGGAATTAATTTTAGTTGTCCAATTTGTTGACTCTAATTTTTTATAATCTCTTACAACTGTTAGTATTTCTGTGGTGTTGGTATTTCTTTCATTTGTGACATTTGTGTCTTCGAGTCCTCTTTGTGATGAGTCTGGCTAGAGGTTTATCAGTTTTGTGGATCCTTCAAAGAACTAACTCCTGGTTTCTTTGATCTTTTCTGCTTTTTAAAAAAATTTCTATATTTATGCTCTAATCTTTATTATTTCCTTCTTTCTGCTGGTTTTGGGTTTTGTTTCTTTTTCTGGCTCTTTTAGGTATAAGGTTAGATTGTTCATTTGACAGTTTTCTTGCCTCTTGAGGTAGGCCTATATTGCTATAAATTTCCCTCTTAGAACCACTTTTGCTATATCCCAAAGACTTTGGACCATTGTTTTCATTTTCACTGGGAGAAATGACATTTCAAATTATAAATGTATTTATGGAGATAAAAGGATAGGCTATTACTGAGAGAGAGCTGCTTTAGCAAATTTGGAATGTAAGATCACAGTAGCTGTGAGAGTTACTGATCTGACATTAACATCTCTGTTGAGCAAGGGTGGTGGCAGTATCCGTGTTACTGAATTCCAGACCTAGTGAAGGATCTATACAAATATATCCTATACATACACCTACTTAAATCTGTTGTCTGGGACATTTCTGGATTTAGGCCTGTTTTGGAGTAATTACTAAAAGCACCCCCTTTCATGCTCAGGAGTCTCCTGATTTAGTTAATGAATTATATACTCACTTATTTATACAGATTTAGGGTATTGGAACACATATAATGGCTAGAATTACCTGTATTCACATGTAGGGAATTCAGGCCCACTTTATTGAACAGCTTGGCCAGCATATATCTATTGGCCATTGTAAATTTTTCTTAGCCTGAAATGCCCACTTAAGTACATTTTGACTTGAAGACACTGAGACCCTATTGTTTTCATTATATATATTTCACCTTAAATTCTTATGATTATATGTGCTAAGAATAAATAGCCTATGTTGCCTAAGTACAGTATTTGGTACAAAGTGGGCACTTATATTTAATGAAAGATAGAATGAATAAGTGATTAGTACTTTTTTCAGTTGAACCAGATGATTCAAAGTGATTTCTGAAATTGTACAAAATGGACACTTGTTGACTTGAAATTTTTAAAATGAAAACAGAGCTATACATAGAAATTTATCCTGATAAGATGCTTTTACCTCTGAACTGAAGTAATTAGATATGTAATTTTCTAGATGTATAATTATCTACATGTGGGTGTGGCATGCTCATTATGAGGAGATTCTAATGACAGCACTGACACAGAGGATGTTCGTTGATAATGCAGGAAATTGAAACAATTATACGGAGCAGTATAGGGTAAACTTTGTAATTTTAAAGGTTAAAGGAGATATTCATTAAGAAAATTGTGGGGAGGAGTGTAGAGATACCGAGGGGAAAATATTAGATTTTGTAAATGCAACAGATTGTGAAGACTGCTTAATGATGGGCAACTTTGATACCTGTTCTGTGCAAATACGGACTAGAAGGAGGAAAGGAAAATAAAAAGAATGTTTATTGGAAAAATTTTGGAATAGCTACACGCAGTTTTGGTGATAGTGGCATTCTCAGAGGAGTTTTGTTACCTGTGTTTCACATAAAAATCAATATAATTACTGCTTGGAAGATACTGTGACATAACCTGGAGAATACTGAAGTTGTCCATGGGAGTTTTAAAGCCACAGTTCATCAAGGGCAAAACAGACCTTTTGACTTCATAGAAAGTAAATTAGCTTCTCAGATTGCTTGAAACAGTAGCCCAATGTGTGCACTTTCTAGGTTCTTAGTTCCACTAGGAGAGCCAATTTCAGTTGGCGATTACATGTTAATAGATCAGTCACCTGGTTGTGTTGAGCTGTCATTCATAAGGAGACAGACCTCAGCAGGTTTGGGAAAAAGGGAGGCATTCCAAATGTAGATGGATAGGAGGAAAAATTTACTTTCTTTTGAGGTGGTATGCTTTCTTTCTTCTTCAGATGTCTGATTTCAGATGATGGATAAATTACCAAGTTTAATGCTTTCCCCATTCTTTTTCATTAAAAGGATGTGTGGAATTTAAGAAACAAAAATAAGGATACAGATAAAGAGCCAAACCAAGGAACACTCCTGACAGTTAGTAGAGAACTAACTGCTGATTACTAGAGGGGAGGTGGGTGGAGGGATGGGTGAACCCGGTGATGGGTGTTAAGGAGGGCACTTGTGATGAGCACCGGGTGTTGTATGGAAGTGCTGAGTCACTATAATGTACACCTGAAACTGATATTGCTGTTATTACACTGTATGTGTAACTAATATTACACTGTATGATAACTACTGGAATTTAAATAAAAAGTTAAAGAATGTTCACAGGAAAAACCATGATCACAACTATATTTGCAGATATAAACCATGTGAAAGGAAATTGTGACCGAGAGTGAGAGACTCTCCTTGTGTCACCTGAGACTTTCCTAGTTTTAGTATTAAGACTCATGTCCCTGGAAACCTCGTAGTCCTAGGTAAACTGGGACAGTTAGGCACACCTTGTAGAGATGGTCAAATCTAGTTCAACTTGTTTTATCTCCACTCATGAGTTCCATTTCCAAAACTACTCTGAAGAGGTAAGAGGAATGCTGTCTCCATGTAAGTATCTGCAGGTGTTTCCGGTTGAGGAAGGAGGCATTGAGATCTTGCACATTCTGTCCTGTTTTTAAAGAAAGACTTAACTGCATTTATTCAAGCACACACAGGATATTGATAATGTTCTTGGTGATAGTAATTTAGGAAAAAGACAGGAAAATGTGATTTAGACTTGAAGTATAATTGTGAACCACTTAAAGAAAAGTTCAAAGTCACTATTGGCTCCAGATAAAATAGGGAGAATAGCTGAATGCTTCCACACTGAGCCAAATGGATTATATACACCATTTAGAGAATTATCTACTCTTAACCATCCTGCACAAAGCACACATTTGTAGTGTCTTAAACTGTTTCTTTACTCACCAATTTAACAAAATGTGTACAGTGATACAGAAATGTTGTGTGATTTAATTCACTAGAGTTGTTAAATAGCATAGTGATCTTATTCAAAATTATTTCAGCATGAAAATTGGAAAGAATTGTGTATAGTGCATCTAATGAAATGAGTTTATGTTAAATGATCAGAGATGTTGAGGTATATTCTACACAAAAGCATTTATCTTTAGAGAATTTGGGTGACAGTATTTGACTAAAATGGCATTTACATATCGTTAAACTACCAACGCATTTGTCAACTAGAGGAGTTACTTTCTTCAACAGACTTATTTTGATATTCAGTGACTTATTTAATAAACCTTGAAGATATTTACTGGATCAGAGGCTTCTATACTCCATTGGGTTCACAAAGGCTTGACTTTGTAATATTCACCTTCTTAGATATTTAATCATGCAAATTTAAGGAGTACCATATGATCATCAGGAATTAGCCCTGTTTATTAAAATATAGTTGCTGGTAGAGGCATTTATCTATGAAAACCCTCACTTGCATTACACTGACTTAATATCCTTGCTTACACTGATGTAATTCAGGGTAGACAATTTTCAACCACACTAAGATAAAAACTTAATAATGTACTTTTTATATTTCAGGTATGACCATTAATGTTTGCTTTTCCTTTCTTTAACTCTGTTCTAATTATTTAATTTTAATTTTTTTAATTGAAGTATAGTTGACCTATTATGTTTCAGTTTAATTCTCTGCACACATATACTTTGCATATAGTGGAATGTAATTTTCTAACTTTGAGCAAAAAGATGTGACAAGAGTAGAGATCCTTATAAACAAAATCTCTTTACTTTGTTAAAATCAGTTTTATATAGGTGATTTTGAAGGTGAAGATGGTCAAAAGCTACAAATTTCAGTTACAAGTCCTAGGGGTGTAACACACAGCATGGTGAATGGTTGACATGGTGATTATTTTATGTTTGAAAGTTGTTTAGAGTAGGTCTGAAAAAAAAATTATAACTGTATGGTGGATGTTAACTTATTGTGGTGATCATTTCACAATACATACATTTATCAAATCATTATTGAATATCTAAAAGTAATATGTCTTTATCTCAAAAATGACTAAAATGATAAAAATGAAGATATCCTGTAAGCATATCATATGTACATTTGCTGAAGCTCTATATACAGATTACTTCAAAATAGTTGGTCAGTTAATGGTGACAGTAACTTCATGATTTGCATGAAGTGTATTTTGCCTAGAATTTGCTTAAAACATTTAAACAATAGAATTTATACCATTTCTTCTCTACCTTATTTTTTAAAAAATTTATTGATTTATTTGACAGAGATACAAGTAGGCAGAGAGACAGGCTGAGAGGGACCGGGGGGTGGGGGTGGGAAGCAGGCTCCCTGCTGAGCAGAGAGCCCCATGCAGGACTCGATCCCAGGACCCTGGGATCATGACCTGAGCTGAAGACAGAGGCTTTAAGCCACTGAGCCACCCAGGCACCCCTCTTCTCTACCTTTTTTGGTAAATATCTGTGAATTACTGTTTTGTGAGAACTATCTGTAAAAGAAACATAAATCTGATATGCTAGGGGAACAAATGCTTAAAGAATAAAAGATTCAATACATTTTAACTAGATCAATAAAAGTTCTAAAATGCAGCCCTCTAACATGTGGTGATTATAGTTACAGTATTGCATGGCTCTGTAGAACAAAAGGTCACTTTAGATATCTGGTCTTCTAAGGTGTAGTCTGTGGAATGGAGTACTAGAATGGTGATATGCTCCACAGCAAGAAGGGGAAAAAATGTTCAAGCATGTGTGTGAAATAAGACTTCTCAAGATGCTGAAGATACCTACTTAACTTTTTTACTAAACGTTTCTCAAACTGGAATGATTTTTTCTTTAAAACAAATGCTCTCCACACTCCTCCCCAAATAGCATGTGGTAAATACTAATTAAATGCGCTAGGGCGGTGTGAGCAAGGGTGTTCTGTGCCTCAACATGGTTGCAGGTATTGAGACAAAAAGTAGATAGACCGAATTCCTGAGTTGAGAAGCTTCCTTGTAACTAGCAATAGAGCTAGAACTAAAACCAAAGTCTCCTGATGACCTAAGAGGTCTCTGAGGCCACGGTCAAGTGACTATAGCAGGGCAATGTCATGAAACACATCAGGGTTCTGAAAGAAATTTTTGTACCAAGAGTTAATTAGAAGGGCTTAGGGTGGAATGCTGAAATTCCCTAAGATAGATTCAATGGTTAGAGCTAAAGGCAATAAACTTATGAATGTATTCATGAAGAAATAGCAAACATGTACCTACCATCGTGGCAATCTAATACGGCGTGGTAGTTTGGCATGTACAACGTGTTTCTCTCATCCCCAATTAGAAAAGCCTCTGAGTAATGAAACGGGCCCTGTGATCATTCATCTGCCTGTTCCATAATTCCGTTTAATTGAATAGTTACATCATAGCATCTTAATAAATACCCAAATATAGTAAGAGGTGTATATATATATATATATATACTTTTTTTTTTTAATATGAGCACATAGATGATGGTCAGCACATACAAGAAGAAATTCATACAATTAAATAGGATAACCTTAATTACTTCAGAATACCATTTTAGTATAAAAGCAAAATATTAATCTGTGGGTTTCGGAGGGAGAGGTGTGTTTGAAGAATTAAGTTGAGCCCTCTGTATCTTCTACCTCTGCAAGAATGAGGTTTTTTTTTTAAGTTTTTATTTAAATTCCAGTTAATGTACAATGTAACATTAGTTTCAGGTGTACAATATAGTGATTCAACACTTTCATATAACACCCAGTGCTCATTATAGCAAGTGTGCTTGTTAATCCCCCCACCCACCTCCCCTCTGCATGTAGTATCAGTTTATTCTCTATGATTAAAAGTCTGTTTCTTGGTGCCCCCACTTTGTTCCTTAAATTTCACATTTGAGTGAAATCATATGGTATTTATATCTGATTGTTATATTTCACTTAGCATAATACTTTGTAGCTTCACCCATGTCATTGTAAATGTCAAAATTTCATTCTTTTTTTATGGCTGAGTAATATCCCATTATAGATATATTTACTGCATATTCCTTATAGATCTTACTTTTCAGGTACAGTATCTGTTTCCTTCTGAAACTCAATATTTTTAAGACTATATATTTTGTAGCTGATACTAAAATATCTGGATTGTCATTTTTAGTCAACGTCTTTGGGGCAATGAGAAGAGAAATTAGCTGTGTAGATACTTCATAATACTTAAGCTTTTTTGTATGTGGCATAACTGGGAATGCACTGTTTCCTGTGACATAAAAGTCTTTACAACCGTTTGTTTTTAAGGGGGAAAAGAGCCTTTGTGCATACCTTTGAAATGTATTATTTACTTTGTAATTTGACTTAGAAAAGCATCCAATTTTAAACTCATTGCATCAGAGGATAACTCTGTAGTTACGAGTATGTGTATACTTTGTTTTCTATGAGAGAAAAGTATTTTTTTAAAGTAACATGGAAAATATCAGTTCAACAACTTTCCACAGCTCCCATTTTCAAGTGAGCAATACTGCAGTGTTAATAGACTTGAATGCTTAAAATTGCCAACCATTTGATTGTCCCTGTCTTAACTTACTCTCAACCTCTCCCCCAAGACCAACACTTTTGCCAAAAATTTCTATTGCCAGAGCTGAAGGAAACACTGTTGGTAGACCAACCTGTAAATATTTGTGGCTGTGCAACTAAAACCACAGAAAAGGTGCTAGAATGTGTACTGAAATCCATGCTGACCTCACAGTGTCAGGATTTCTGGAGATGCTTTTGGCTCTGGTTCTGGTTGTACTCCATGTAGCAAAAGAAACAGCAGCAGCAGCAGCAGCCGTATATGTCACTCATTATATTGAAACCGCTTTGGTGATGGAATGAGGGCTCAACTACTAGTACTTCCCACAAATTTTAAGCTCCAGAAGGTCAGGGCCCTGTCTTCCTTATCTCTGAGTTGCTAGCCAGGAAAGCAGGGTATAGATGTTGAATATTTATTCAAAAGATGAGACAAGTAGGATCTCTTCAAGCAATGGCTTATCTTGGTTTGGGTAGTGGTCCAGAAGATGGTAGTCCAGGTTTCAGAAACTTTAAGTTGACGTATAGTTGACAAAGTGTACAGCAGTGATTTGAGTGATTTGACAGCTCTGTGTTATGCTATGCTCTCTACAAGTTTAGCTACCATTTATCACCGTCCAATGCTATTACAACACCATAGACTGTATTCCCTATGCAGTACCCTTCATCCCCATGACTTCTTCTGTAACTGGAAACTTGTACCTTCTACTCTCCTTCACCCATTTTGCCCATCCCGTATCTCCTTTCCTCCAGCAACCACCAGTTTGTTCTTTGTATTTGAGTCTGTTAACGCTTTGTTTTGCTTTTTAGATTCCATGTATAGTGAAATCATATTTGTCTCTATTTTTCGGTCTGACTTATTTCACTTAGCATTGTGCCCTCTAGGTTTCCTCCATGTTGTCACAAATGGCAAGATCTCATTCTTATGGCTGAGTGATATTTTGTTACAAATACACTATGTCTTAACTGTTCATATATCAGTGGACACTTAGATTGCTTCCATATCTTGGAGTGTAAATAATGCTGTTGTAATAAATATAAGGGTGCATATAACTTTTTGAATTAGGCCTTTCTTTGGCTAAATACCCAGGAGTGGAATTACTAGATCATATGATATTCCTATTTTTATTGTTTGAGGAGCCTTCCTACTGTTTTCAATAGTGGTTGCAACCGCTTTACATTCCTATCCGTGATGCACAGGGGTTCCTTTTTCTCCACATCCTCACCAACACTTATTTCTTGTGTGTGTTTTTTGTTGTTGTTGTTTTTATACTAACCATTCCTGATAGATATAAAGTATTACCTTGTGATTTTGGTTTGCATTTCGCTGGTCAGTAATGTTGAGCAACTTTTCATATGTCTGTTGGCAAAGTGTATGTCATCTTTGGAAAGAGGTCTATTCAGGTCATCTGCTCTATTTTAATT
>RCUC01168803.1:0-62073 GCA_003697995.1 Taxidea taxus jeffersonii
AACTAGAACCTAAATCTCTGCATTAGCTCTGAGTTTAATTTCTGCCAGATTACACGTAAGGTATGGATATTTTTTAACATAAGATAAAGCTAACATTGAACAGACACACTATGCCGGATTTAACTCAGTGCCCTAAATCACTTGCATATACCATCACATTTATCTTTCAAACAACTCTATGTGGCTGGTAGCTTAATTTGGAGGTATGGTAACTGATAAGAGCAAACCATGCGAAATTCTTATTTGCATTTAGTTCGCCATCCTCATCACGCAAGCCGACAGAAGGACACAGAAATCCCTGCCTTCCTGCACGGAACAGACTCAAATTTCTAGTTATGACTGGTCAGAGATGTTTTCTCCTTCAGCATGGTGAGACTAGAATGATGGAGAGAAAGAGTTCATAGTGTCAGGGCTATATAAATTATTATTTAGAGAAGAGGTATTCCAAGGAAATTGTAAAGGATTGCAGAGGAGAGGGGAAATAGCGTTTTATCCCAGAACTAGCCAGAGTCAGTAGAGTCTGTTTTTTCAACAGTTTGATAAAAAGCATTAGCTACAAAATCTCACGTGGATTCTGCCGAGCATTTTATTCAGAGCCGTAAGACTCACACCGCAGTTTTTACTTACCTCTGATTCCCTCAAAGTATTTTGATGAGAGAGAAAATAATATCTTCTGGTAAAAGAAAACAAAACAAAACAAAACAAAAAAACCAACAACATAACAAAACCCAACCCAACCCAACCCAACCCAAAAACAAACAAACAAACAAACAAACAAAAAACAAACACAGACCTTAATCTCCAGTTCAAGGACTTTGAAATTCAGTTGCTATGAGACTGTACCAGCTCCTTAACCTCACTGGACCTTAATTTGGCCATCTGTGGAATGGGATGCATAAAATTCAACTACAGAACCATTTTGGTGATAATGAGCTTCAGTCAGTGTCTGGAAATGCCTGGTTACCAGTCCCTCTCCAGGGAGGAAAGCTCAGCGAGCTGACACAGGGGGCTCAGAGCTGACAGCAACCACGGGACTAGCAGGGGCCCCTCGCCAGCATTTTGATTTAGATTCCAAATGTCACTTAAGATCTACATTCTTCATTTGCTGTTTCTCCTATTAGTATTTCTTTCCTATATCCCATTTATTCTCACCTTAATGTGATTGTCATTTGAGTCCCGGTCCGAGAGAACTTGGTGGTAATTTGAGCATTCCCACATGAAGTGATGAAATAATGGGAAAACGTGATGACCATCCCTGTAAGGAACGTATGCAGAGAGACCCTATGTAGAGATATCCTTGGTGAGGGCATAGAGTATGGAGTCCAAAGGTATTGGGAAGTAGATATATGTGTTAGTTCTTTAACTGTAGGTCCAAGTTACCTTGCAATTGAATTGGCATATTTTCTAAAGCCCTGTTGCGATGACTTCCTAGCTGCTGCCTAAGTTTTCCTTCAGACACCTAGAATGTCAGCATTTCCTTTTTCCTGTAAGTATCTGGCAACTTATCAGACTTGGGAATGTAAGCACAATGCAAATGCAAGCTTTTTAAAACTTCTATTTATTAAACATTTACAGTACTATCACCGGCCTGAAAAGAATGTCGCCTGCCCTTAGGGCCTAATGTAGTCTCAGTCTGATGAGAAAGTTCAAATGGCAGCTACGTAAGGGAGACTGTTGCAAATTCTTAGATGAAGAGGGAGCCAGTGAGTGCAATGGAGGGAAGGAGTCTCATCAGACCCTTCTGCAACTGAGGGTGGGAGGCAGGTCTCTCTAGAGAACCCAGGCTTTCGATCCAAGTCTGAGAAGGGGCAGATGATGGTCAAGTACAAAACTCTGAGCAAGAGAAGAGACTAAAGGTCAACATAGGGGAAAACCAATCTCTTGTCAGATCTAAGTCAAAAATAAAAGGCCGGGGAATTCTAACAACTGCCTCAGTTTCCCCAATGAGTTGAGAGCAGTCAGGTCCAGACAGACACAGATGGAAGTAAGCAAGGTTAATTGGAGGACCTTGTGGATGTGACGGAAGGATTACACCATCCCCAATCCTATCCATTCCCAGACTCAGGTGCACAGACACATAATCCTGTCATCCAAATCTGCTTATTCTTTCTTAAAACATTCAAGCATTTTTCTTTATTAGAATCATATTGCCAGTCTCTAAGGACTAAAAGTGCATTGTCCAGACATAGGTAACTGAATGTCACTAGGACCTTTATTGTTTAGAACTCATTTCCTGACCTTTAAAAATTTACATCCAGGCTACTTGGCCCAAACTTGCCATTATTAGGTAGATAGAATCCTTAAAACAGAAAAAAGCTGAGGGCATAGTCTAGGGAAATCTGTTTTTGGAAAATTACCTCTCATATTTGAATAGTTTCTTGGAAGACAAGATCTTCACCAAAAGTTCTGAAATGTGAAGTAGGAACAGCTAAGTGCTAAGAAGAAGGGAAACACTACTTAGATATATGCGAGACAGGGATGGTTCTAGTGACACACTCTGTAAAGAGCATCAGCCCAAAGTGGAAGGAGTGGATAATAAAATGAGTTTGTGGCAGTAGATTCACCATTTCAGATTGGGTCAAGAAAAAGACTCTAAATTTAAGACTGAAACGAAGGAGGAGAGATCTGGAGACTTGGGTAATCTAGATGCTCTTCCTGGTGATCGGATTAGTTCTGACTTTTATAATAATTCCATGACCATAAATGGTAATAATCTGGGGACCAAGTAGGACATGTATCAAGAAATTAATTCCTTGTATGTGAGAAATCCACAACCTGGGCAGTCTACTCATCCTTTAGAAAGCCTAATTTCTGTTGACTTAAGCCCTCCAATGAAGAATATCAGTGTCTTCCTCATGTCCCAAAGCATCCCTTCACATTCTAGTGTAACATCTGAACTAGGGCAATAAAATCAATACTGTGTAGAAAAACCCTTCAGGTTCAGGGTGTTTCTGGAATCTTAGTTCTCCCAATCTCCTCCCCTGGTCACTGTCACTGTCATCCAACGTGATATTAGCCAGTAAGCCTCTCCCAGTCACTCCTGTTGCTTTCCCCATCAGTGTTTACTTTCTACCAATACAGCAGTAATTTTGAGGGGACAGACTTTTGTCAAAAGTCAGGGTTCTGTGCTGTGGTGCCTTTATCACATAATTCCTTTTGTAGGGCATGGATCTGTGTGTCCGCCTTCTGTAGGGAGCACCATTCTCATCCCAAGAGGCTGTGTAAGTCCCATGAACAGCCCGACAGGATCTTCCTCCCTGCCCACCCCCCCAAAAAACTTGGCACGGCAGTCCAGGACCAGAGAACAAGAAGGAGGCCTAGTCAGAAAGAGGGTTCAGAGGAACCAGACTAAAGCCTGGCCAAGAAGAGAGTCCTTATCAATACAAACCTGTACAAGTTCTTTAGTTTGAGGGGAAGTATCAGTGTTTGCTCATGAACCCTTTGGGGAAGGTGAATTGTGGTTCTTTGTCTTATTTTAGAGTATCTTCCCCATGTGTTCATTGCTTAGAAGAATGGGTAGCCAGTTGGATGTTTCTAAATGCAGGGAGCCATTGCCATAGAGTGAGGAAACTAGGTTCTGGTCAGATGACATGGCCTAAAGTTCCACTAATTATTCTGATACCATACTGAACGATTTCAGATACAAGATATTTCAACTTTGAGCTGCAGAATCTCACCTGTGGAATGCGGATAGCACCACACCATGAGTCCTGTGGCCCATGGACTAAATCAGCCTACCTCCTCTTGTTGTAGGGCTCATAAGATAGGTATGTGTTTTTGCATTCCTAAATGGCTGGGAAAAAAACCAGAAGAAGGATGATATTTTGCAACACATAAAAACTAGATGAAATTCAAGTTTCAGTGGCCATAACTAACATTTTATTGGAACACAGACATGTCATACCTTGACAGACTGTTCGTGGCTGCTCTTCTGCTATAAAGGTAGAATTAAGTTGTTGAGACGAAGTTTATAGGTCCCACAAACCTAAAATATTTACTAAATTATCCCTTTGTAGAAGAAGTTTGCCAATCCCTCCACTATACCTTCTTTGCCTCATTGAAAAAAAAAAAGTTGTGGGGAGAAAAGTCCATAAAGTCTATAAAATTTTTTTTTCATGTTGCAGAACACTTACAACCCTGGGAAACTTATTATTATTATTATTATTATTATTATCATTGTTGTTTTTGTTTTTGTATTAAAATCACATTTATGGGAATCTAAATAAATACCCAACAGCATTACTAACATACAATCTAACTCGTCATACTTTTCATTGACTAGATGGGTACGTTGTTAGCCGAGAGAGGAAGGAGAAAAGGGCCGCTGTTATTTGTCTGGCTGCAGTGAAAGTTGTTCCTTCCTCTGCATCGAAAAGATAGCTGAGTCCTAGCCTGGGGAATATAACTGTAACAGAGTTTATATTAACAGAAAGCGGAGACTAATAAGCCACGCTGATTTAGAAACGCATAAGAAAACATCTGTTCCTTGGCTGAGATTTGTCCAAACGTGAAATCCTAGCTTAAAAGGCAGTAAAAGCAAGTTGCTTAGCAAGAATTCATGGAGCATCTACTATTTACAGAGTAATGAGCTGTGGAAAGAACTACTATGCAATTGGCAGGTCTTGCCTTGGACAGTCCTTTTTGCCTTTGGGCCCCTTCCTGACCTTCCCACACCCCTACCCATGAATAGCATGCATGCCTGAGCTTATAGGCAAAGGCCTAATTCTGGATCTTTCTTGATGTCTTCCCTATCACATTGGTTTCGTTGGACGAAGCAGTGACAGATAAGTCTAAATAGTTGGGTTGAAGTTCTGCTGTGAAGTTACTTGAGCAGCAGGATGAAGAGTTTGTGCTTAATTCCAAAGACAGTGAGGTGTTTTAAAGTTTTATAACTGGGGGTGGACAAGGAGACTGGGGCTGTATGTCAGAATGATGAATCAGGTAGCTGTGTGTAGGATGGATCGGAGTGGGTAGAGGCAGAGCGATCAATGGAGTAGTTTCCCCAGTAGGCCAGGCAAAGAGTGATGAGGCTCTGAACTAATGTGGGGGCAGAGGGGATGAAAAGGGAGGAACAGGCTTGAGAATCAGTGCAGAAGCCATTGATTGAATGTGGGAGTTGAAGAAATGCTTCGAGCTATAGATGACTGCTTAATGGAAGCAGGGAAAATGGGACAAGGAGTTGGCTTGAGAGGGAGATAATGAGTTTGGTGTGGGACATGTTGAACTGAAAGTGTCAGCAGGACATGCAGACTGAAGTCAGAATAGTACAGAGAGATGCTGTTTCAGAGCCCCGAGCTCACTGTCCCGCAGTAGTTGGTGGAAGGTAGGAAAGAAGAGGTCATACTACTCTGATACGGAAAAGGGGTCTACACCGAGCTCAGATGCCAAGAGCAAGACAGGAAGAAAGAGAGTGGGAACGACCCAGAAAGCCAGGGAAATATTTCAGAGTTTCAGCTTGAGAAATCTGGTGAACAAAGGAAAGACAGGCAAGTGGAATCAGGGGTGGCTGGAAAGAGAAATTACGGAGAAGAGAATGGCATGGGAGAGGCCGTAGGGACCACAATGCTCAACAAGATAAGGCAGCAGAAGTACTCCACAAAGCTAAGATATAATGCAGGAAATAAAGCCAGTTTGCAGTAAATATTGCAATAAAAATTTCATTACCTGGTAGCTCATCAGTGTTCCAGAGAAAAGTAAATAATGTTCTCCCATTGTGCTCTATAAAACTTCTTCTTTCCTGGTCTCCACTCCGGAGACAATTTGGCTTTTCCTAAATCTGATTAGACTTAAATCCCCTGTTGGCTCACTGATGTCTTTGTTTTATCACGTATGATTTCCAGCTGCCAAAAACTGTGGAAGGAAATTTTCTAAAGGAAAATATTCCTTTTCCTTTATCAAACCACTGGGTAGTTTGATTTTCCCCAGGTAGCTCAGCCTCTCACCACTTTATTTTTGTTCTCTTAGTTCAAAATATATTTTGGAAACAAAAATATTTCAAATTAACTTCAAGTTCATATGTCTTTCTCTATGCTTGCCTTCTATTTGTTTTTCCTTCCGTATTTTTGAGTGACAGTTGAGTGACTCATTTTTGAGTGACAGTGACTGGGGACAGTTGACCCCAGGTGTTTGGGGTCTGTAAAGAACCGGAAGATTTCTTTGGTTCTGCTCCTTACTGTGTTTGACTCGGCAAGTCTATTCCTTTGCTCACAGACAGCTAAAATCATTTTGTTATTTATCAATAGATGGGACAGCAGAAATTGATGAGCTTTCTGGTCAATTAAATCAGATCATGTTCTTCATGATTAAAGTCCTTTTTCAGAAGTTCTCACCTTAACTCCAGGATGGATTTTCAGGGGTAAAATTCCAAAAAGCAAAACCCGAAACCATCTAATGACCCAATAGCATGTATTCAATAGGGCAGCATGTGCACACACACGATTACACACACGAGCATATATGCACGCATACACTACTGGCAAGACATATGCAGACCGAACCTGGATTTTTTAAATAACTGATCAGTGGCACATTATATAAAATTCAGAGATCAAGCTCTTGCATCTTTATCTTTACCCCCCAAAACAAGTCCTTTCAATAGAAACATGTTTAAAACAAAGATCATCTCAGGGGTGCCTGGGTGGCTCAGTGGTTAAGCCTCTGCCTTCGGCTCAGGTCATGGTCTCAGGGTCCTGGGATGGAGCCCCGCATCGGGCTCTCTGCTCAGCGGGGAGCCTGCTTCTCCGTCTCTTTCTCTGTCTGCCTCTTCGCCTACTTGTGATCTCTGTCTGTCAAGTAAATAAATAAAATCTTTAAAAAAAAAGATCATCTCAGAAGCCATTGAGCAGTTCATTAAATACATCCTAGGTATGTTCCATTTTAAATATGGAAATAAAATTATTTCCACCTTTGAATAATATCAAAATATTACAAAGACCCTTGGAGAATGACCTTCTTCTAGGTTGTAATAATCAGCACAATTCTTTTTAAGTCAAAAGCCAAGATTTGAGCTGCCCAAGCTGTGGGCTGCACTGGGGCATGAAGATGCTTGGCAGGACCTGGGTGTCTGTTCCACCACCAGCTTTGTCTGTGATCTGGAAGGCAGTATCAGCAAATGGCACTTCATTTGTGTAGTCCTTGAAAGTTGTGTCCCAGCAGGACGGAGCTTGGAATCATGTAAGATAGCCAAGTTAAGGGAGGCAAGGGGAACCAGAAAGAACAGGTATCATGGATAGAAAGAAAAAAGATCAGGCCCAGCACAATGTGGAGAAGTTTGCAGAATGGTCTGTTACTCTTGCAACTGAATTTACTGGCCCAGCCATGAGGACAGGAGATCTTACCCACTGTGGAGCCCCTAAAGCCCCGTCTCACGTGCTGCAGTAAAATGAAATAAGATATGTAATTCTTTTATATGGGAGTTACCTTTCTTTAAAATTTTAAAATTTTTTTTTTATTTACTTGATAGAGATCATAAGTAGGCAGAGAAGCAGGCAGAGAGAGAGAAGGAAGCAGGCTCCCTGCTGAGCAGAGAGCCCGATGCGGGTCTCGATCCCAGGACCCTGAGATCATGACCTGAGCCAAAGGAGAGGCTTAACCCACTGAGCCACCCAGGTGCCCCAATATATGGGAGTTACCTTTATTGGAGTTTGAATATCTCCAATAGCATGATTAACTTACGCATGAACACTTTCAATCAGCAGGTATTTCGGTGACTGAATGGATGCATTGTTAGTTGAAATTTATACTTCTTATCTGTACTGCCTAGTCAAGACTGGAGTGCTTGGTACAGAACACTAGAATGGTACAGAAAACCAGGGCAACCATGAACATCATCACAAGGTGGTGTGAATATTGTGGCAGCATGTTAGTTTACTGAAAACAGAAACAGGCTCATTATTGACCTTGGCCCCCACCTGCCTTCACACTTTTCCTGTGTGCTTGAAAGAAGACAGATGTGCATCAGAAATAGGAGCTATTTAAGTGGAGGCTTAGCTTGGTGAAGAGTTGGGCCTTCTACAAAGTGACCCAAGCAAAATCAGGCAGGTAGATGTTGAGATTGAACGACTGGATATAGACAACTAGGCTTAGGGACAGATGTGGTCTTGGTCTGATATAGGGCAGGGAGTCTGCAGAATGGTGCAGGAATGATATGGGAGAGGAGAAGCCAGTGTGCACAGTGGCACACAGGTGTGGCCCTGAGGCTGGGGTCAAGAATAGGAAATTGTGGCTGGAGGTGGGACAGCACCCAGCCCCTCCATTTGCAAGGTGTGGGAACTTTTCTATGTAGCACCATTAGAGGTCTTCAGGCACCAGCTTCTTATGACATAAGACTTAACCATCTCAGGCCCAACAATGTGAATTCATTGGAAGTTTAGAAACCAACACAAACCAGATTATAATCAGGGGCTAGAGCATTCCACCAATAGACAAATCTGTACGTATTTTTTTTTCTTGGCAGAAATGCTTTGGATGGCTGCTCACCTTCTTTCCAAAATGCTTCCTTTTCTCAGTTCATTTTACTCAGTTGGGAGAATGTCTCATTTTTTTCTTTAGCACTTGCTAAATCTTTTGTATTAGAGAAGTTATGATCCAGGCAAAGCTGGAGCAAGGGAGGGTCAGCCAGAGGGCTTTCCTTTGTTGTCCATTTATAAAGGGACATGAAAACACCATAGAAATCAGAAATGTGGCATGGTCTCTTTTTATCCAGGACTCCATATGTGACTCCTTACAGAATAGGCAAAATATAAATCAGGCCAATTCCTTCCAAAGTAGGCAAACTTCAAGTGAAAAACAAAAAGGCATCCTTAAGAGCACTGACCTTTCTCTGATGCAAACACACAAATATATATGAGATAATATCTTGAAAATATTAAATCATGTGTTTTTTATTCCTCATTCTCATATGTCTCATTGCCTGAAAGCGAGGGATAGTCTGGCCAATTGTCTCAGAGACCGTGGGACAGAAAACTCTACCTCAGGAATGAATAAAATATAATGTAGAGAAAGTTCTGATTTGAAAGGAGGAGGGTATAGAAATCCTAATTTGTTCAAGCTTCAGTTGATTATCAACAGGAGAAGAGAATTTCACTAAGCCAAACTTACAAGAAATGTTAAAGATACCTTTTTAAGTGGAAAAGGAAAGGCCATAATAGACCTAAGAAAATTATGAAAAAAATATGTAAATTATGATAGCATTATTAAGATGTGGAGGAGGGAGTAAAAAAACAAAAGAGTTTTTTGTTTTTGTTTTTCTTTCTTTTTTTTTTTTAGAATACATTTGAACTTAAATGACTATCAACTTGAAACAGACTGCTATGTACTTAGGATTTTATGTATGAACTTCATGGTAATCAAACCCAAAACCTATATTAGATATACAAAAAATAAAGAGAAAGAAAGCCAAACATAACTGATTAATCATAGAAACTCATTAATCCCAATGAAAGAGAGCAAGAGAAGAAGAAAGGAACAGAGAAGTACAAAAACAACCAGAAAACAAATAACAAAATAGCAGTAAATACATACCTACAAAAATTACTTTAAATGTAAATGGCCTAAATGCTCTAATCAAAAGAAATAGAGTGGCAGAATGGATAAAAAAACAAGACCCATCTATATGCTGCCTGCAAGAGACTAACCTCAGACTTACAGACACAAACAGACTGAAGTAAAGGTTGGAAGAACATTTACCAAGCAAATGAAAGTTAAAAAAAAAAAAGAAAAAAAAAGGTCAGGGTAGAAATACTTAAATCAAACAAAATAAACTTTAAAACAAGCTCTGTAACAAGTGCCAAAAGTGAGCATTATATAATGATAAAAGGATCAATCCTAAATTGTAAAAATCTTTGCACCCAATACTGAAGCACCTAAATTCATAAAGCAAATATTAACAAATAGACAGAAAATGATGGTAATACAATCATAGTGGGGAACTTTAATAACCTACTTTTATCAGTGGAAGATCATCTAGGCAGAAAATCAATAAGAAAAGAGTGTTGGGATACCTGGGTGGCTCAGTGTCTGCCTTCAGTTCACATCATGATCCCACAGTGCTGGGATCAAGTACCACCTTGGGTTCCTTGCTCAGTGGGAGTCTGCTTCTCCCTCTGCCTGTTCTCCCCCTGCTTGTGCTCTCTCTCTCTCTCTCTCTCTGACAAATAAATAAATAAACAAAATCTTAAGAAAAAGACAACAGTGTCTGAATTACATATTTGTTCAGATGGACATAAAATATATATAGAACATTTCAGCCAGAAACAATGGAATACACCTTCTTTTCAAGGGCATGTGAAACATTCTCCAAGACAGATCACCCGATAGGCAAAAAAAACAAGCATCAATAAATTTAAGAAGATTGAAATCATACTATGTATCTTTACCACAACTCTATGAAGTTAGAAATCAATTACAAGAAAAAACATCTAGAAAAAACACAAGCACATGGAAGCTAAACAACATGATACTAAACACCAATGGGCCAATGAAATAATCAAAGAAAAATAAAAGGAAAATGCATGGAGATGAATGAAAATGAAAACACAGTAGTCTAAAAACTTTGGGATGCAGTGAAAGCAGTTCCAAATATATAGTAATACAGGGTCTACCTCAAGAAACAAACAAAAAAATGTTTAAATAAACCATCTAACCTTTTATCTAAAATAACTAGAAAAGGAACAACCAAAGCCCAAGGTGAGTAAGAGGAAGGAAATAATAAAGATCAGAGCAGAAATAGATGATATAAAGACTAAAAAGAGAAAAAAGAATCAATGAAACCAGGATACAGTTCTTTGAAAAGATAAACAAAATTAATAAACCCTTAGCCGGACTCATCAAGAACAAAAGGAGAAGGACCCAAATCTTGTTTCTAATTCTGTAAAATCAGAAACGAGAGAGGAGAAGTAACAGCTTACACTTCAGAAATACAAAGGATCGAGGGAATCACTACAAAAAATTATACATCAACAAATTGGACAATGTAGAAGAAATGGAAAAATCCTAGAAACATACTATCTTTCAAGACTGAATCAGGAAGAAATAGAAAATCTGAACAGACCAATTACTAGCAACAAAATTGAATCAGTAATCAAAAAATTACCCAAAAATTAAAGTCCAGAACCAGATGGATTCCCAGGGGAATTCTACCATTTATCTTCAAACTATTAAAAAAAATAGAAAAGAAACCTTGTAAATATATTTTATGAAATCAGCATTACTCTAATATCAAAAGCAGACAAAGATAATGCAAAAAACAAACGAACACACAACAACAAAAAACCAAAACAAAACTGTAGACCAATGTCCTTGATGCACATAGATGAAAAATTCTCAATAAAGTACTAGCAAACCATTCAACAATACATTGAGAGGACCATTCACCATAATCAAGTGGGCTTATTCTGAGTATGTAAGGATGGTTCATGTTTGCAAATCAATCAACACGGTATAGCACATCAACAAAACAATGGATAAAAATCATATGATCATCTGAAATAGATGTAGAAAAAGCATCTGACAAAATGTAACATCATTCATGATAAAAACTCTCAACAAAGTGGGTTCAGAGAGACATATCTCAACATAATAAAGGCCATATATGAAAAATCCACAGCTAACAATCATACTGAATGGTGAAAACCCGAGAGCTTTCCCTCTAAGATCAGGAACAGGAGAAGGATGTCCACTCATCATTTTTATTCAACACAGTACTGGAAGACCTAGCCACATCAATCAGAAAAGAAGAAATAAGAGGCATCCATATTGGTAAAGAAGTTAAACTGTTACTATTTGCAGATGATGTAATACTATACACAGAAAACCTTACAGACTCCACTAAAAAACTACTAGAACCAATATATGAATTCAGTAAAGTTGCAGGATACAAAATTAATACCCAGAAATTGGTAGTGTTTCTGTATACTAATAATGAAGTCACAGAAAGAAAAATTAAGAAAACAATTCCATTTACAATTTCACCAAAAAGAGTAAAATACATAGGAATAAACTTAAACAAGGAGGTGAAAGACCTGTACTCTGAAAACTGTACAACACTGATAAAATAAATTGAAGATGACATAAACAAATGGAAAAATATTCCATGCTCATGGATTGCAAGAATTAATGTTGTTAAAATGTCCATACTACTCAAAGCAGTCTACAGATTCAGTCAATCCCTAACAAAATGCCAACATCATTTTTCACAAAACTAGAACAAATAATCCCAAAATTTGTACAGAACCACAAAAGACCCTGAATAGCCAAAGCAATTTTGAGAAATAAAAAGCTGGAGGTATCACAATTCCAGGTTTCAAGATGTACAGCAAAGCTACAATAATCAAAACAGTTTAGTACTGGCACAGAAATAAACATGTAGGTCAATGGAGCAGAATAAGAAAGCCCCAAAATAAACCCATGCTTAGTCAATTAATCTTTGACAAAGGAGGCAAGAATTTACAATAGGGAAAATACAGTCTCTTCAATAAATAGTGTTGGGAAAACTGGACAGCTACATGCAAAAGGATAAAATTGGATCACTTTCTAACACCATACACAAAAATAAACTCAAAATGGATTAAATACCTAAATGCGAGACCTGAAACTACAAATATCCTAGTAGAGAACACTGGCAGTGATTTCTCGGGCATCGGCTATAACACTGTTTTCTAGATATGCCTTCAAAGGCAAGGGAAGCAAAAGCAAAAAATAAACTATTGGGACTATGCCAAAATAAAATCTTCTGTACAGCAAAGAAAGCATTAACAAAACAAAAAGGCAACCTACTGAACAGGAGAAAATACTTGCAAATGATGTATTGATAAGGGCTTAATATTCAAGATATAAAAAGAACTTATGAAATTTAATACCCCAAATATCCTAACAATCCAATTAAAAAAATGGGAAGGGGACCCCAGGAGACTTTTGCAAAGAAAACATACAGATGGCAATGGACACATGAAAACATTGAAAAGATACTCAACACCATTAATCAGTCCCACTGAGTGCCCTTGGTTCAAATGACATTTCCCAGTTTCTGTTGTTGACCTTCCACCTTCCAGTGTCGGGTGGGATGGAAAACGGATGCCCACCTCGGGGCTCTTCTGGGCCCCACGCGAGGGCCCACCCCAAGTCTGGTCATCCCCTCCCATACACAGCACAAGCAAAGGGCTTCCCTCTGCCCACCTGCTGCGTTCACTGCCAATGCTGTGCTCACCCCGATCACCCCTCTCCTCCACTCAGGGTGAGGGGGCCACATCTTCCCTGGGCCAAGGTCTCATGGGGGTGGGGGCCAAGCTGGGGGCCTAGGAGGCGGGGTAGGGGGAAGGGGAAGGAGATGCTCAGTTACCTCACGTCAGTGCCCGCTGGGGAGAGGTCTGGGACAAGGAGCGGGGGTGCCTGGCGGGTACTTTTCTATCTTTTATTTCCAGATTTTTTTGTATCTAAACTTACAGATTTGTATTATACAAGGACAGCTAATAAAGGAAGACTATAATGATGCCCCTTGGGAAAAAAATGCAAATCAAATGCAATGCAAACCAAAACTACAATGAGATACCACATTATACATGTCAGAATGGCTAAAATAAAAAAGACAAGAAATAAGCATTGGTGAGGATGTAGAGAAAAAGGAACCCTTGTGCATTGATGGGAACGTGACTTGGTACAGCCATGGCAGAAAACAGTATGGAGGTTCCCCCCAAATATTAAAAATAGAAATACCCTATGATTCAGTAATTCTATTACTGGGTAATTTACCCCCCAAAACCAAAAACTAAAAAAGATACATGCACCCCTATGTTTACTGCCACATTACTTACAGTAGCCAAGATATGGAAGAAGCCTCTTTCTATATGTGCCACATCTTCTTTATCGATTCATCCATTCATATATATATATGTATGTATATATACAATGTATATATTGTGTATGAACACAATGTATACAATGGAATATTATGCTGCCATAAAAAGGAGATCATGCCATCTGCCACAACATGGACAGGCTAGAGGGCATTATGCTAAATAAAATAATTCAGACTGAGAAAGGCAAATACCATATGATTTCATTCATATGTGGAATGTAAAAAAACCCAAATGAATAAACAAACAAAATGCAAAATCAGACCTATAAATACAGAGAACAAACTTTTGTTTTTTAGATGGGGGGTAGGCAAAATGAGAGCAGAGGAGTGGGAGATACAGGCTTCCAGTTATGGAATGAGTAAACAATGGGAATAAAAGGCACAGCAAAAGGAATGTAGTCAACGGTACTGTAACAGTTTTGTGTGATGACGGATGGTAGCTACAGTGGTGGTGAGCATTGCATAACATGTAAACTTGTCAAATCACCATGTTGTACACCTGAAACTAATTCAACATTGTATGTCAACTATAGTAAGTTTTTCTTTCTTTCTTTCTTTTAAAGGAGAACAGAATGGAAGTAAGTAAAAATAGGAGTTGCAACACATTTGTCCTGAATTTCCCCATCAGGACTGAAATTCTAACAGAGATGTATTGGGTAAGTTAAGAGTTGATCCAAAAGTAGAGATACTTTTGACTTCTCTGTTAGAGTGTTGAAAACTTTCATGGTGGCTCCTCCTACACCAATCTGTGGTGGCCACCTCAGGATAAAATCCTTGATAAAGAGCATTTATGCAGAGAGAGGACTCTATCTCTACAATGGGGAAGGTCAAGAAATTCTCACCTATTCTACAAAGAGCTGTGGGAAGTAGATGATGGTGCTTGTTGTTGGGCTTGGCAGAAGGATGTCATAGCGTGTGACAGCCCTCAGCTGACTACTGTTAAGAAGACCATTCTGCCTGGGGATCGGCTGGGAATTACAGTGAGATCTTAGGGGCATACATAACATTAGTGATGACTAAGGAGGGGTAGGTTGGGCAGGGGCAATCAGAGGACACTGATCTAAGTAAGAGAACCTGCCACAAAGATGTTTTTATTTGATGCCAGCAGGCTGATTCATCACCAGGCAGCCATAGGACACTATTTCAGTGATCTAAGGTAGCCAGAGAAGAAGACAAAAATTTATGTGTGGGAAAAAGATACCTTCTCTCTTTGCCACTGGGAGGCCATGTGGGCCCTTCTTCCTCATCCTCCTTCAACCACCTGCCATTTGGAGAGTAGCAAGTGTAAGGGAAAGAAAAATACACAAGGGGAAGGAACTTTACCTGAACAAGGTTGGATCATGTAAAGAGATTGTTTAGTTTATTGGGTTAGGCCAAATTTAATAAATAAAATTGATTTTAAGTTTTTATCTATTATCCAATAAGCTAAGGGCTTGTGAAGAAGATTAGATTAGCTCTGGGAAAGGAAAAATCTCAATGTCTTTACACATATGAATGTGTATTTGATTTTGACCTCACGATGTTAATTATGCTTTATGTTTATTTTCCTATGTTATTTTAAGAACCTTAACATGTCTCTTAAGAAGTTATTGGGGTCAGAAAAATTGTAAAAGTCAATTGTAAAAGTAAAAGTAAACTTGAGATCTCTATGAATTAGAGAAAAGTAGGAAAGATAGTTTTTGAAAGTGAGAGAGATGTTAAATCTGGAGACAAAGTTTAAAAATCTTATGCTGATGGGTATACATGTGTATACATATACACGTGTATACATATACACACCCATGTTGAGCAAGAATGTGTCTAACATATGTGATTTTTACTGATAGAAAAGTTAGTGAAATGACTTTAAAAGTCATATAATAAATTCCTTATTTGGAGGCACCTGGGTGGCTCAGTTGGTTAAGCGTCTGCCTTCAGCTCAGCTTCTGAACCCAGGATCCTGGGATCGAGCCCCACATCAGGCTCCCTGCCCAGTGGGAAGCCTGCTTCTCCCTCACCCTCCACTGCTCCCCCTGCTGTGCTCTCTTACTCTCTATATTAAATAAATAAATAAAATCTTTTAAAAAATTCCTTATGTGAACATAAAAAGAAAGAATATGATTTATATTGGTGTAAAATATTTGTTCTTTTTATATTAAATAAATGAATGGGCACCAAATTATAAGCCTGCTCATGCCCCTGCATACCTTGGTATAGCTCCGGCCTAAGATTGGAAGTTTTCCACAGGCAGCTGCAATAGAAGCACCCAGTTAGAGGCAGGGTGTTCTGCCTGGACACTTGTTATACTGTCTGCTCTTCTCTCATCCCAGTTGTTTTTAGACCCACTTCCCCTTGATTTAGATTATCACCATAGATTATCTATCATATCACCATAGATTATCACCATGGAGAAGCCACTTTGTTCACCATTCCCTCACTCTCTGACTACAGTTGAATAAATGGTGCAAGTTGGGGCAACCTGTTCCTTCGGGGTTGTTGAAACCAAGAAGGAAGAAAGGGAGCTCAGTTTTTTCTGTATGGTTAATAGAAGCCTTGAGAAGCAAGTGAGTAGATGATTCCACATCTGCACGTGTGACCAGATGCAGAGGTTGCAGAAGACATAGTGGAACATAGTTTCCCCACGTATAAACATGAATATGACTGGCAGAATCTGATCTGGCTGGTCCTCAGTAAAACTGAGAAAACTGGGAAGTTTGCCAATTTTGGATCTCACTGCCCCATTCTGATACTTCATTTGGGTCCCCATTTGCTCTCAAGAGACTTTTAGTCACTTCTTTCAGCTGTTACTTTGTATGCTAGTGGAACATGTAACACAGAACAGAAGAAAGTTTTATCTTGGGGATTAGGGGACCATCTTCTTTCTATCTCTCATACACCTACGGGATGTCAAACTCTCATCCTCACAGTGAGAGGAGCAGTGATGTGGGTGAGGAGGCCCCAGCCCAGTGAAGACTGGACTGAGTGCAAGGAGGGAGGCCCTTCCTTCCCTATCCCATTGCTCCATGATCGAGAGGAGTAAGCAAGCTGGTGAGAAAGCTATCTTGTTTTTGTATTTACTCCACTGAGGCTCTCTACTTTATTCATTGCTTTTTGATTTGCTATCTTCTCTTTCTCACAGCTTGTTCAGAGAATTATTATTATTATTATTTTTTTTTTAAGAGAGAAGGCTAGAGAAGGCAGGAGCAGGGGAGGGACGGAGGGAGAAAGGGTGAGAGAATCTTAAGCAGATTCCACATTCAGTGCAGAGCCCCATGTGGGGCTCAATTTCAGGACCCTGAGATCATGACCTGAGCTGAAATCAAGAGCCAGATGCTTAACTGACTGAGCCACCTGGGCATCCCAGAGATTTTAAATTATAAGGCAAGGAGGAGTAGAGGAATTAGTTTCTTTCTTGAAGTGATCATTGGTGATCCACACATTCTTGACTGCTGTGGTGGGTGTCTGTAATTTTCACCATCCAGCATTTCCTGGTAACAGAATGACTCTCCCTCAGAAAACACTCTGACCCTACTCTCCTCCATGTTTCAGATGCAGTGACTCCTAGTGGCTTCAAGTGAGCATGCAACACAGACTAGGCCAATCAGAATATCATACTCTCCTGGCCAGGGTCATTGACTGAAGACTGGTCATATGACCCAATCAGTGCTAGGTTTGGGCTAGGACCCCCGGGAAAGTTACATACTTTTTTCTCTACTTCTGAGACTTTTTGGCAGTAAGGAAGAGGTTGGCCTAAATATCTAGTAATCACCTTGTGGAGCCTGAAGATGAAGTTAGTGACCTGGAAAGGCAGAGCTGAGAGATAAAAAAAAAAAAAGCCAAGCCTTGATGACATCTTTTGAGATCCTGTATCCAATTATGTCTGAGAGGCTCCTTTACTAGATTTTAGTCATATAAATCAAGAGGTGATTTTCATGCTTCAGCCACTTAAAAACAAACAAACAAACAAACAAACAAACCAACAACTCTTTGATGGATCCTTACTATCATATCACCATCTCTCTGTGACTTTGGAAAAACTATGCAATCTCTCCAGGTCTCACTTTTTTAAATCCATTCATTCAATATATAAAACTTTAGTACACACCAACAAACATCACTCATTCACTACACTCAGAACATTTACAAAGAGAAGAGGGCAGGATGTGTGGTTCCCTCCCAGCTTCAGTCTCCATGTGTCACACTGATTTGGGTCATGTGCCCATCCTTGGATCACTCACTATGGCCAGGATAATGTGATACTCTAATTGGCCAAGTCAGACTGTGGGATTTCTTCGGGTCCCTTTTATTCTATCTTTTTAAGTTTGTAAATAAACTGGCTCTCAAGTTTAACAAGAATCATTTTAGTGGGACGCCTGGGTGGCTCAGTTGGTTAAGCAGCTGCCTTCGGCTCAGGTCATGATCCCAGCATCCTGGGATTGAGTCCCACATCGGGCTCCTTGCTCGGCAGGGAGCCTGCTTCTCCCTCTGCCTCTGCCTACCACTCTGTCTACCTGTGCTCGCTCTCTCTCTCTAACAAATAAATAAATAAAATCTTTTTTTTTTAAAAAAAGAATCCATTTTAGCATCACAAGGAAAGTCTGTACAATCTAAAATGGCCATGAACTCTGGAGGACTCACATTTCTTTGACACCCTGAAAATATAGATGTCTATGGACAAGGTCTTATTCTAACAAAGTTATTCAGTCTTTTGTTGGCACTTAGAAGATGTTAAGTAGTCATTCTCTTTTAGGGACTCTATTGTGGGTGGTGTGGTAATCTTATTGACGACTATCTCCTGTTTCTCATTTCTCTCATAACTCGTTACTGGCAAAAATGAAGGTACACAATGTCCTAGTCATACTAGATGTCCTTTTGAAAAATAATAGTTTAGTGAGCAGAAGTAGAGTAGTGAGGGGCTTCTTAATTGAAAGCAATTTTAGGTTGCTAAAATTTGCCAGATAATGGACTATTCTAAATTGGTTACAGTGGTGAAGAGTAGAACAATTCTGTAAAAACTTGCCTACTATTTCCAAGCAGATCAGAAATATCTTGAACCTCATAAGACTTTGAACAGATTTATTTTTTATATAAGAAGTAAAAAAATGTTGAAAGTCATTCCTAATGAAAATCAATCTTTTTGTTCTATTATGCATTGATGAAAGTTCATGATTATTAGAATGATTGAAGTCTGAATTCTTTTTAATGAATATTACATTTCTACCCATTAACAAGAAGCACTGCAGCTAGCCAGACTTGAACCCAGTTTTCACTCCCTGTAGTGTTTCCATCAGGGGTTCTAGAAGTCAAGTCCTCTGAACCTGTCTGTAATGTTGTAGGATGAGTGCTTTACTAGTCAAATAGAATGCCAGGCAAAATAAAAGCAAGAAATGGGTTTTGGATCCAAACAGACACACTGAAAGGGAGCAAATAGAGTGATTATTCTAACACAGGGATGATCATGGGTTTTAATTAATTGGAAAGAAGAGTCATCCTGTGATGGCATTTTCTGCCACCTTATGTGCTCTCCACATGCAGCATCTGGGCATTAAATTATTGTCTTCATTTTCTCAATTGCTTCCTTACTCCTGTTGTTCCCCACCTCAATGAGCAACACAGCCTCCTTATTAACTCTTAAACTAGAAGCTGATCGCCATTTTTGGTTCCTCCTCTCTCTTCTCTTCAACCCTCCCCTTCTACTCTATCTCTAAGACTTGTCTAACTTTCTTCTCAAGTAGCTCTTGATTCCTCCCATTATGAATCCAACCATTTTGCTACTTCCTTGGCTCAAGGAGTTAGCCATAGAATACTTTCATAGTTTTCTATACTGTTTGAGGGCTTTTTTTTCACTTTTTTATTTTATTACAGAGCAAAGAAAACCCATTAAACACACACACACACGAAAATACACACAGTAAAAGAAAACTATATGAAGAGCTACAATCTTGACTACATTTCAGATTCTTTTTTTTAAAAAGATCTTATTTATTTATTTATTTATTTGACAGACAGAGATTACAAGTAGGCAGAGAGAGGGGGACAAGCAGGGTCCCTGCTGAGCAGAGAGCCCGATGCAGGACTCGATCCCAGGACCCTGGGATCATGACCTGAGCTGAAGGCAGAGCCTTTAACCCACTGAGCCACCCAGGCTCCCCTACATTTCAGATTCTTATTAAAAAGGAATTAGAAATGAGATTATAAAAAGCAAACAAAATTGCTTAAAGTTACACCAACTTTTGGAATACCATCTCACACTTTGTTCCAAAGTTTGGAATATTGGTAATATCTATTTTTAACTAAAGGGTTACTTCATTAATTATCACACACCACCTTTGAGAGGGTTCAGTACACAGCAAGTGCTAAGTCAAAACTTGTTCAAATGAAACTCAAATGATGAAAATATTATCAACAGAAGTGAACATGTGATGGGAAAGAATATATTGATGGGCCCTTAGGGGTCAATGCACTCTAATTTAGAGGGTTAGGAGCTACTTCTAACATTTGTGGAGCCCTGGAGAAGAGGACAGTGGGGATCAGGATAATATAAGTCTAACTATTTTAGTTTTAAGTCAAGTTAGCAATCATAAAACTTTTTCTTCTTATCCTGGTAAATATTCCTTCATTATAACTTGGAAGGCCAGATTGAATTTAGAATTCTTGAATTCTTCAGGCTTTTGCCAGCTTTGTCCCCCTACAGTTGCTGTGTCCTGCATCTTAGGCACCTCAGTTGCCTAGGGCTGGGCACCCTGGCACCCTGGTCTGTCCACGGTGGGTGGGGGAGAATGGGCCCAAAGGAGCTCACACATGCCCTGAGAGTGGATTTACTCTTTAGTTGTGGTGTCCTTTACTCATATAATTTTATTAATCTCTTCCTCTCAAAAACTAACATGTCTTGATTTTTATCAACTTGTATATGATTCTTTCACATTTTGTTTCTTCTTTACTTCTAGGAGAAAACTTTCATGTTCTATTGTTTCCTGCATTTGTATTGGAGGACAAAACTGAAATCAGGCAGTGCTTCAGAGACATATCCTCTTACGAGATCTGCTTGCATCTATTAGCCATTGCTGAGAAACAGTCTGCTACAGACAACAGTAATTGATTTTTTCTCACAATTCTGTGGGTTGGCATTGTTTCCATTGCTGGTTTTGCCTGAGTTTGTTCAAATGGCTGCATTCACCTGGAGGGCTGACTGGTCCAACATGGCGTTACTCTCCTGCCTGGCTATTGGTACTGGCTGCAGACAAAGGCACCCAGTTCTCCTTCCACATGGCCTCTTATCTTCTGCTAGGTTGGATGGGCTTCCTTCTGTGGCTAGGTCAGGGCAGGGGTCCAGAGGGCAAAAGCAGAAGCTGCAAAGTCTCCTAACCCCCAGGCTCTAGAATTTCCATAACATCACTTTTGATGCATTCAATGTATTGGTCAAAGTAAGACACAAGGCCAGCGCAGATTTAAGGGAAGGGGAAATATGCTTCACCTTTAGATGGGAATAGTTAGAAAATGCTGTGGCCATGTTTCTTCAGTCTGCCATAGGATCTTAGTTTCCTTCTTTGGTTACCTGAAGAGTGGATTATTAAAAATTATCATTTCGATGGTTTTAGCAAATCACTTTCCCATCTTCATTATATTCTGTCTTCTTAAATTTAAGATAATTCATTCCAGATGTCAATGGTGGATGATACACCCAAATTATCATTTTATACTTACAAAACAATAAAGAATTCTAAGCTTCTAAGATTTTTAAAATTGGAATTTCACCTATAAATTTATGCCTTGAAAATTTGAAAAAAGTAGAAAATAATTTGCAGCAATAAAACTAATATACCTAAAATAGAGATTAAGCTGACACCAGAACATCTTATTTCAAGTAATTTCTTGTAAATGATCCCTTGCAAAAGAGGAAATAGAAAAAGGCATGAAATTGGTTCTGTACAGAAGAAATACTAAAATTGAAAATATATTTAAAATTACTACTAATAAAAGAAATGCAAATTAAAATAGGATATATTTTTCTTCACTGTTTGAAATGGAAAAATTAAAAATATAGAAGTGCCTAGTATTGGTAGAGTTTGTACTAAAATGGGCACTCTCATGTACTTGCTGGAGGAGAATCTGGCACACGTACCAAGAACTTTAGATTCTATAATCCATCATTTCCAGCTCTAGGAGTTTATAAGATCACTATGAGATAAATGCAAAAGTACTGATATATAAGGATATTTGGAAGAGGATAAAAGAAATAATTTACATGCCTCCAATAAATTGTAATATATCCTGTTGATAAAATTCTATGAGGTCATAAAAAATCATGCCACAGGAAAAACTTCAACTAATATGGAAAAAATGGTCATTGATAAAATGCTAACTGGAAGTTTAATATAAAAAACTAACTATATGTAACTATTTTCCATTTTAATATACATGCTAATTGTTCTCTGCTTGCCAGCCTCCCATTAAATTGATTTTCCATTCCTGACTGTGTGCCCTGAGAGGCAAACTCTTATAGATGGTATCTGGGGAGCTTCTTTGTGAGAGGGCCAGAATTAGTTCTGGCCAATGGAAGGCACTGGTATAATACTGGAGGGTTGGCAAAGAAAGTGATTTGGTATTTGATTTCTTTCCTCTTTGGTACCAGATCTATGGCTCTGCATGACTATAGCTCTTATCAGGTAGCTGTACTTTTTTCCTGTGGCCTTGGGCTCAGGGGTGGTAATAGCTTCCCATTCTTGCTTTTCTCTGTGTGCCTCATCAAGCCTTGTCTAATCCCTTACCTGCCCACACTTCTGAAAGCTGTCCCTTCTTTAAGTCTCTTTATTTCAATCCTCCTTAGAGCTCGGTTTTCTACCTAGTCTCTGCCTGACACAAAATTCATATATAACCATAAAAAATACATAGGTCTTAAAAAAATTAACAGGGGTTTTTGTTTTTGTTTTCTTTCCTGGGTGGTAATACTTAGGGTTGACTTTCATTTTCTTCTATATGATTTTTGTGTTTTTGCATTTTTAAAGGTAAGAATGCATTAGAGTACATTATTAAAAAAACAAGGCAAAGGTTATTAAAAAGTTACTCTCTTAGGTGAAATTGGGCTAATGTGCATTTTAGCATTATTTATACCACACTAACACTTTGCAGATGTCACTGGAGTTGGTAATACATTGTATCATTTGTTCTTCCTACTCTGTGAGCTGAGTCCGGGAGCCATTACTACCCTGATTTCATCCATTAGGAAGTGGAGGCTTAAAGAATGAAAGGGATTTGCCCAAGCTCCACAGCTAGGAACAGGAACTGGAAACTAGATCTAACTCATGTTCAGTTCTTTATGCAATGTGGATGTTGTATAGGCCCAAGTTGTGGTGTACCATTATTACAGATGCTGGTGATGCTTGAACTGTAAGCTCTCACTTAGAAACTCATCATGGCTATTTAAATTTTCCCATCATAAAAATAAACATACTTTTTTTGGAAAATGCAGACCTAGTGAATTCATTAAAAGAAGTTTATCCCAAACGATACTATTGGAATATGCTTGTTCTTATTTTTGTGTTTTGTAAGAGAGAGTATTTCTTCCTTAATACCCAATGTATATCTAATAAGGATAGATTTATCAGTTCACCACAAAAAGACTGTCCAATTGTTTATGTTCTTTATTTATTTCAAGTCCTTTTTCTGATTCTCTTTCACAATGCCCTACTCTTTCCTGCAGTTTTATTTCATTTTCTGCTATCACCTACTTTTGATTTTATTTTCTTCATTCATTCCCAGATGTTTTATGGACCTATGTATATGGGTGCTTTGTCAGGCTCTACATTAAAGGGACATAAAAAGGGAAGTCCAACTGAGAACATCCTAATAAGCCAATAGCAATCTACCCCCACCAAAGAAAAATTACTCAAATCCCAAATCCTACT
The DNA here is from genome assembly GCA_003697995.1 of Taxidea taxus jeffersonii. Taxonomy (NCBI): domain Eukaryota; kingdom Metazoa; phylum Chordata; class Mammalia; order Carnivora; family Mustelidae; genus Taxidea; species Taxidea taxus. Next base: position 23,737 of record RCUC01168803.1, read on the forward strand.
TTCCAAGGCTTATAGGGGTCCTTCTGATCCATTCTTTAAATTAGCAATTCAAATCTTCCTTTCATGTATCCAAACTCCAGAGTCCTTGCGCATGTAAAATTCCCATTAAATTTAATGCTATCTTTGGGTATAAAATATATGGTGTCTGACATTTATGTGCAATTGAGAGTAGTGTCGTGTCTGGAGCTTTATTTCAGTTGCTAAGATTGCTTTATATCTTTTGATTTCTGGATCATTTTGCTGCATTTCAATAGCCACTATTGTGGCTCTACTTCAAAATGTTCATTTTGTACTTTTTAAAGTAGATGCAATTCTGCATGGCTGAGTGCACACTACTTCCAAGACTAGTGCTTTGTGTTAGTAGCATTGCTTTTGTTTCCTTCTCAGAGTCCTTCAGCACTTCTCTTTACTCCACAAATAGTCCTTGTTGTTTGCCTTTAAGTAGGCTACATTCTTTAAAAAAACTTCTTCTGAAATCCTATTCATCCCATTCAATATTTCACCTCATATATTCAAAACTCTTTCCCTCTGGAAAATAAATAACCTCTAACTTATGAGTTCTAACCAGTTTCTCCATAAGAGATATGTATTAGGTTAGAGAACATTCTGGCCTGAGTAACTTAGATCATCAAATTCAATGACATAGTGAATGACATTGTTCTTCTGTGATTTTGTGCCCACTTAACTTCCCTATCAACCCTCTGTGAAGACTCCATAAGAGCGACATGCTGGATCCAACAGTTTGCTCATTCTGTCCTATGCATTTATAAATTAAAGTAAAGGGCATAGGACAACTGAATTCTTGTCACAGGAAAACAAGTAGAGGATGACATAACACATGATTAATTCAGAGTCTGCTTCCCCCACGCCCCCCATGACAGGAGTTGGGAAACTTCCAAAAGTACATGAAAGAGGCAGATCCCAACTGTGGGAAGAAGGTTATAACTAATGACCTACAGTACTTTAAGAATTAAGTATGTTGTTTGTGTGTGCTTAAGTGTTACAATTTTAGTGCAATGGAGAATTTGAAAATTGTTTCTGAATGACTAGGTTTACCCAAGCAGGAAAGCACAGTATTTAACATTATAGTCCTTTCCATAGATCTGCACACAATAGTTTCATGGGGTCAATATAGAATGATAGAAAGAACACTGATACTAGAGTTAGAGGATCTGCACTCTAGAGTGGACTTGTGATTTTGGGCAAGTCTTAACCTGTCTGGTCTTCAGTGTATTCACCTGTTAAATGGGAATAACTGCCTTTGAACTACCTACCTTAGATGAGATAGTACATGGTAAGTGTGCTTAAAAAATTGCCAGATGCAGTACAGACATAAAGGATTATTACTTCAGTGGGCATCAATGTCATTGCTATTGCTGTCACTAATACACTGTTAATCCTCAAATCGTTATTGTTCACCCCAGTGCTTCTCCTGAGCTCAGGTCTGTATTTTCAAGTATCTGCCAAACGTGTTTCGGAATGTAACTAAAGGAACATTCAATTTGATATATTTTAAATGATACTTATCTTTTGAAGCTGTTCTTTGTCCTGCATTTTGGTTAATGACACTGCTGTATCCATCATCATATCTGGGAAGTATCTCCCATTCTTTCATCGTTCATGATCTATAAAGACTAGGACTCATTTATCTGCCTCTACAACATTACTTAACTCCACCTGAGCCTCTCCATGACCCTCTGAATCCTAGGTTTGCCTTCTTGTCATTGTGGAAGAAAGACTTTGCTTAGAACGAATCTCTTGGAATTATGCATTAAAGTTTTCCCCCCACTCAAATGTGTCTATAGCGAGAAGCCAACAACAAAGATCAACACTTTCAAATGCATGCCCCTTATGTAGGAGAAGAGTTCCAGAAAGAAGTCAGTGTACAATTTCAATTAAGAAATCTCAGTTTCTGCAACATAATGCAGAAAGTTCAAATTCCTATGAACAAACATATAGTGAGTAAAATACATCTAATCACAGATGCGCAAAACCAACTTGTGGTAACTTATTACATTAAAGAGAAAACCATGAATCTCAGTGATTAGAAAGCAAAATATTAAAGGGAACCCATGTTCCCTTTTAGCAAACTGCCCATTATCTCAATTTTGTAACAATATAGGTTTAATTTTGTTCACTGCAGCTAGTTCTCTTTATTTATTATACAATTTTTGATAATGGATTTACAAATATTTTTCAACTTTCTTCTATATTTTTTTATAACAAATCATGACTAGCTCAGTGCTTTGCAGTCTCAAGGGCTCTTATGCCAACAACCTTCCTGCTGAGATTTCTCATAAAATGCCATGACGATATGTGCTCTGTGGTTTCACCTGCAATTTTAATCATGTTTGAATCAAAACTTGAGTTGTCTTATGATTTTCTAATTCCTGTGATCTTTCATTGGACTATTTAAATAGCCTTCTTACTGGTTTCCTCATCCTTAGCTTCATCTTCCTCCAATTAATTCTCTATGTTGAAACCAACAATATTTTAAACATGCAAATGTAGGGCGTCTGGGTGTCTCAGTTGGTTAAGCATCTGACTCTTGATTCCAGCTCAGGTCACAATCTCAGGGTTGTGAGATGGAGCCCTGAGTTTGCCTCTGTAATCAGTGTGGAATCTGCTTGGGATTCTCTCTCTCTCTTACTGCCCCTCCCCCTCTTAATGCATGCTCACACTCTCTCGTAAACTAACAAACAAACAAATAAATAAATAAATAAAATATTGAAAAATGCAAATGTAATCAAGTCCCTCTCCTGTTCCAAATACTTTACTGGGCTTTGGAATCCTACCAAATGCAAATAAAAAACCTCAGCACAGTATACAAGGTCCTCTCTGATCTTGCCTCTTCTGTCCTATTTGTTCATGTTCTTTCCTATCCCTTATGCCTTGGATATCTCATATTCCAACCTTTTAAGCTACATATCTGGATACACCATGTGGGTTCATGTCTCTGTACTCTTGCCTTGAGTTCCCTCTCTCACTACCTTTTCTTCCCTTTCCCATCCTGGAGAAATCTTGTTGCATTCTTTTTTCTTTGTTTCCTTTTTTTTTTTTTTTTTGTATCTTTTTCAACTTTCAATTTGAAATAATTTAAGGTAAATGGCCTAGGCCACTTAAAATAAAAAGTTACAAAATAAAATATAACCAAAAATATCTCTGTATCCTTTTCAGCCAGAGTTTCTTCTATGCGCTACTCAATTATATCAGGATAATAAAGCTTATCCCAACCATTTCCTATCAAAGCATCCAAGTGACACCAATTTCCAATCATTTCTGGTTAAATAAGGACCTCAAGAGGAGGGGTAAATCTGTTTTTCTGTATTTACTGAAATGGAAGAGCTACTGTTTTGGTTTTGTTTTTCCCTTTGGGAAGGCAAAAAACTCACAAAGGTAATTAGATATGAAACTAGTTTCCTCTGCCTTTTCTTGGTACTTTAAAAAATTAAACTACAGTGAGTTCTGAGAAATGCCATTACTCATCAAGAGGAGTGAAGAAAATTGCAAAGCTGTCTGCCATATTTATCATACCACCTGTCTTGTATTCTGACTACCCAGGAAAAAGAGAAAAATAGACTGGACATTTCCAGGAAGAGCCAGGCTGTAATTAACCATAGTGAGTCTTCTTTCCTCCAAGACAGACCTATTCTAGTTTTTTTTTTTTTAAAGATTTTATTTATTTATTTCACAGTCAGAGATCACAAGTAGGCAGAGAGGCAGGCAGAGAGAGAGAGGGGAGGAAGCAGGCTCCTCGCTGAGCAGAGAGCCCAATGTGGGGCTCCATCCCAGGACCCCAGGATCATGACCTGAGCCGAAGGCAGAGGCTTTAACCCACTGAGCCACCCAGGCGCCCCCTATTCTAGTTTTTAAGTTTGGGTTCAGTTATATCTTTGCCTCTTCTGCTTCTTCCTATCAAACTACACATCATACTCTCTGTCATTATTTATCTGTCTCCACTAGATTGATTTCTTTGGAAAGGAGGGGCAAGTTTCAGTCATTTTTCTTTTTGGCAGCATTTATTAGAGTACCTGGCAAAGAATAGGAATGTGACGATTGTTGACTGATTGACTGATTGATGAACCAAATTAATGAAGTGCAGCAGAAATTAATAAAGGTGACCTTGAGGTGTGTGAAGTGTTTTTAGAAGGGACATCTTGGCATTAAAAAAAAAAAGTACTATTCTTGTGACAACTCTTGATAGGGTATGTTTTATTGTTCTAAATCATCTTAGCCGACATAGCTAATTGTAAGACTTTTTGAAAAGAACTACTGAAATGTTTTTGAACTCTGCAAAGTTATTAGAAGAGGCAGCATTGAAGAGACCACCTGCTATCCCTCATGCCTCCTGAAATGTTGGTGGTCGTATCTCAAAGACACCTTATGAACTTGAAAACTTGACCTACAGGTATATTTTTTTCTATGATTCCTAAAGGAGTATTTCTATTTAAGAGATTGTATTCTTAACTAATCCCAATTTTTTGAGCAAAGAAGCAGCCCTAAAACTTTTCATTAAAATAACATCAGCAAGTCAGAAAGGAGGTTTATTTTTTTTTAAGAGAGTAAGTTTTAAAAAGCAAAGCAAATGTAAGAAGAAATGTTTTTCCTTCTCCATCAACTGTTTATGAATCTAAAGCATTGAGGCAGACGCCCTTCTTACTAGGTCCTTTTCAGTGGCTCTTGTCTGATTCCTCTTAAGTTGGTCTATTCACTATCCACAGGTTAAGCCTCATTATCTCCTGAGGAGCTTGTTAAAAATATAGATGTCAAGGCTCTTGCTTACGATGACAAAGGGATGGACTTAGATGGACATTTCAATATTTCTGCACTTCAAACAAAGTTTCTTATTCTTTGCACTATTCTAAAAAGAAAAAGAAAAAAAAGTATCTCAGGGTGGCTTGCCAAACTAAATTTCTGTGCTTATTATTTCTAATCAATAAAACAATTTCTTCCTGATTCAGTTTTGGAAATTTATAGGTTTTTAGGAATGCATCCATTTCATCTAGGTTGCTTGACTTATTGGCATATAACTGTTGATAATAATTTCTGATGATTGTTTCTATTTCCTTGGTGTTAGTCATGATCTCTCCCTTTTCATTCATAATTTTATTAATTTGGGTCCTCTCTCTTTTCCTTTGGATTGATTTGGCCAATGGTTTATCAATCTCATTGATTCTTTCAAAAAACCAGCTTCTAGTTTTGTTGATGTGTTCTACTGTATCTCTAGTTTCTATCTCATTGATTTCTGCTCTAATCTTGATTATTTCCCTTCTTGTGTGTAGGGTTGGCTTAATTTGTTGTTGATTCTCCAATTATTTAAGGTGTGAGGAGAGCTGATGTATTCTGGATTTTTCAATTTTTTTGAGGGAGGCTTGGATGGCTATGTATTTCCCCCTTAGGACTGCCTTTGCTGTATCCCACAGGTTTTGGATCGAAGTATCTTCATTCTCATTGGTTTCCATGAATTGTTTAAGTTCTTCTTTGATTACCTGGTTGATCAAAACATTCTTAAGCAAGGTGGTCTTTAGCTTCCAAGTGTTTGAATTCCTTCCAAGCTTTTTCTTGTGGTTGAGTTCCAGTTTCAAAGCATGTGGTCTGAGAATATGCAGGGAATAATCTCAATCTTTTGGTATCGGTTGAGCCCTGATTTTTGACCCAGTATGTGGTCTATTCTGGAGAAAGTTCCATGTGCACTCGAGAAGAATAGGTATTCTCTTGTTTTAGGGTGTAATGTTCTGTATATATCTTTGAGGTCCATCTGGTCCAATGTGTCATTCAATGCTCTTCTTTCTTTATTGATTTTCTGCTTGGATGATCTATTACTGAGAGCAGTGTGTTAAGATCCCCTACTACTAATGTATGCATATCAATATGACTGTTTACCTTGATTAATGATTGTCTTATGTAGTTGGCTGCTCCTGTATTGGGGGCATAAATATTTACAATTGTTAGACCTTCTTGGTGGATAGACCCTTTAAGAATGACGTAGTGTCCTTCTTTATCTCTGAATACAGTCTTTAGTTTAAAATCTAATTTATCTGATAATAGAATCACTACCCCAGCTTTCTTTTGAGGTCCACTGGCACGAAAGATGCTTTTCCATCCCTTCACTTTCAGTCTGGATGTATCCTTAGGTTCAAAATGGAGTCTGGATGTATCCTTAGGTTCAAAATGGGTCTCTTGTAGACAACATATGGATGGGTCCTGTTATTTTATTCACTCTGCAACCCTGTGCTGTTTTATGGGAGCGTTTAGGCCATTCACGTTGAGAGTGATTATTGAAAGATACGTTTTTATCGACATCATGTTGCCTGTGAAGTCCTTGTTTTTTTTTTTTTTTTAAGTCCTTGTTTCTACAGATTGTCTCTGTAATTTTCTGTTCTATGACACTCTTGGGTTCTTTCTTCTTTTATAGAACCCCCCCCCCTAATATTTCTTGTAGTGCCAGCTTGGTGGTCACATACTCTTTTAAACCTTGCTGGTCTGGGAAGCTCTTTATCTCTCCATCCATTTTGAATGTCAGCCTTGCTGGATAAAGTATTCTTGGCTGCATGTTCTTCTCATTTAGTGCCTTGAATATGTCTTGCCAGCCCTTTCTGGCTTGCTAGGTTTCTGTGGACAGATCTGACATTATTCTGATGGACCTTCTTCTGTATGTAAGGAATCTCTTCCCCCTATCTGCTCTTAAGAGCTCCTGTCTAAAATTATTATTCATCAGTTTAACAATCAGGTGTCTTGAGGTCTTTCTAGATTCCATGATCTTGGGGGATGATATTTCTGCCTCTAGGACCTGAACACTGTTTTCATTCCCTAGATTGGGAAAATTTTCACGGATAATTTGTTCAACTATGTCTTCTAGTCTTCTCCTTCCCCTCAGGGATCTTATTCTGATGTTGGAACGTTTCATGGCATCATTTATTTCCCCAATTCTTTTTTCATGGTTTCTAAGCTATTTGCTCCAGGCCTCCTCCTGACCCTTTTTCTCTATCAGTTTGTCCTCTAGATCACTAATTCTATCTTCTGCCTGGGTTATCCTAGCTGTTAGAGAATTTAGATTAGATTGGCTCTCATTGACAGCATTTTTAACTTCTTTCCAGGCAGCTTTCACTTATGCCCTAATCAATTCCATGTTGTCTTTAATGATCTTCTCCAACCTAGCCATTGCCTGGATAATTGTTACCCTGAGTTCCTTTTCTGACATACTGTTTATGTCCATATCCAGTAGCTCTGATGGAGAGTTCACAGTCTCTGAATTTTTCCTCTGTTGGGCATTCCTCCTAGTCATTTTGGTGAGAGGTGGTTGAGGGGATGTGTAACTGAATATATCAAACGTGACCCAGGCAAGTTGCACCCTGGAACACTTCTGAGCAATTGGAACAAGATACTTTTCCAATTGAACTTTCTTTTGGCATCTTTTTCCTTTAACTTAACTTTCTCAGAGTGACTGAATTTGTGTTCAGTTTTTGTTTATTTGATTAACACTATGTTGCTACTGATATCTGATTTTGGTTTTACTATAAGGCCTATGGTCTCTGGAGACAGGTAAAACAAAAGCAAAAATAAACTATTGGGACTACACCAAACTAAAAAGCTTTTTCACAGCAAAGGAAACCATCAATAAAATTAAAAGGCAACATATTGAATGGGAGAAGATATTTGCAAATGATATATTCCATAAGGAGTTAATACCAAAATATACAAGGAACTCAGACAACTTAACACCAAAATTCAAATAATGCCATTAAAAAATGGGCAGAGGGGCACTTGGGTGGCTCAGTCAGTTAAATTTCTGCCTTCAGCTCAGGTCATGATCCTGGTGTCCTGGGATTGAGCCCCAGCTTGGGTTCTGCACTCAGCGAGGAGCCTGCTTCTCCCTCTCCCTCCTCACTCATGCTTTCTCTCTTTCTCTCACTCTCTATCAAATAAACAAATAAAATCTTTAAAAAAATATAAAAATAAAAAAATAAAAAATAGGCAGAAAGCCTGAGCAGACATTTTTCTAAAGAAGAAATACAGATGGCCAACAGACACATGAAAAGATGCTCAACATAATTAATAATCAGGGAAATGCAAATCAAAACCACAATGAGATATCACCTTACACATGTCAGAATGGCTAAAATAAAAAACACAGGAAGCACAAGTGTTGATGTGGATGAAGAGAAAAAGGAACCCTGGTGCACTGTTGGTAGGAATGCAAACTGGTGCAGCCACTCTGGGAAAGAGTATGGGGGTTCTTCAAAAAATCAAAAACAAAAATACCACACAATCAAGTAATTCTACTTCTGGGTATTTATCTGAAGAAAATGGAAATGTGAATTTAAAAAGATATATACATCCCTATGTTTATTGCAACAATATTTACAATAGCCATGATATAGAAGCAACTGATAGATGAATGGATAAAGAAGATATGGTACACACACACACACACACACACACACACACACACACTGTCTCTCTCTCCCTCTGTCTCACATAAATATTATTCAGCTTTGAAACAGAATAAAATACTGCCATTCAGGACAGCATGGATAAACTAGAGGGTATTATGCTAAATAAAATAAATCAGTCAGAGAAAGACAAATAACATATTATTTAACTTATATGTGGAATCTCAAAGCAAAACAAACAGTAACAACAACAACCACAAAAACAGAAGAAGACTCATAAATACAAAGAACTGTTTGTTGCCAGAGAGGAGAGGGGTGGGGTGATGGGTGAAAGAGGAATTAAGATGTATAAGCTTCCAGTTATAAAATAAATAAGTCATGGGAATGAAAAGCACAGCATAGGGAATATGGTCAGCAATATTGTAACAATTTATGGTGACAGATGGTGATTAGCACTGCATAGTATATGGAATTGTCAAATCACTAGGTTGTACACTTGTACCTAGTATAACATTGTATGTCAACTATACTTTGATAATAAAAAAGAATAAAACTAATAATGAGGATAAGAGTATTTTATTTCACCAACTCAAGAGTCACATCTCTCATATTTTAAGATGGCTGAAACTGAGCTGCGTCTTTCAGTTGGCAGCATTTTATAATCTCTCTTAGAGAGACAGCAGCTGTGACATGGTTAGAATTACCTGTACCTGCATTCATAGTGTCAGGATCAAAACTTATCGAATGGATGCCAACGTCGTGGAAGGAAGTCCTGGCGACAGAAGAGGATTGTTAACCACTAGAAACCAATTGTTATTCTGAGTATTGGCAATATTTCTAGAGCCAGAGTTAAAGAAAATTAACTACATAATTACAAAGTCATGTTAGTGTGATGCTCCGTAAAGGCTTTCCATGATATTATGGATTATTTTAGGAAAGGCTTCACCACCAACAGTCTTCCCAGCACAAAGGTTTTATGTGGAATAACTTGGGTATTGATTGATGACTCTAAGTTAAAAAGTGATAAAGAGTAGGACTCTGGGGTTTGAAGTAGTTGTAGGAATACCTTAACCAATTTATTTCACTGACATTTTCCTTTTTATGTATGCACAGAGTTGATTTATGATAAAAGAATCTATGTTTAATTAAGCCAAAGCATTCTTCCAAATATAAAATTATAAGTGATAAGAATGCCTTAGGTTATGGTTTAATCAGAAGCATTTCTTTCTTTTTCTCTTAGTGGTAATAATGGAAAATAATGTAGTTTTTCACCATTGATGGACTCTTAGATTCTATGAAATGAATTTACAACAATGTGAGAGCTTACTTCTTGCTTACTATGTGTTAGTCACACTTCCAAGCATGTCACATATATTAACTCAAATTATTTCTCACAAAACCCTATGAGATAGATAGGTGCTATTGCTATTCTTATTGTACAGAAAAGGAATGAGTCACAGAGGTGTAACGCTGATGCTTAAGGAGTTTCTCAATTTGTGACTCAGGACACTTTTTTCCCTGACACTCATTTCCTCATGTGCAAAGTGGCCATCATAAAGCCCACTTCATGGGGCTGTTGTGAAGATTAAATTAGTTGATTATTATATTATATTATGTTATGTTGTATTATATTATATTATGCTACTTAGAGCCTATAAAGGTCTAATAAGACCTCAATTCCATGAATTTTGAATTCTCGTTCTTGGTCATTGTTGGTCACCTACCCAACTTCTATTATCCACTTCCTTCATAACAGAACCCTGATTTTATTCAGATTATCTACCATCTCCCCCAAGTAGCCCTTGTTCCTCAGTGGAACCCAATTTATGTGAACCATAATAGTTACATATGGTTATTTTAAGTTACTTATGGTACCACTCTCCATGCTAATGATGGGTTTAGCTAGAACACAGGGCTAAGCCAATCAGATCAGGACATTACCCTAGCAACAAGGAAATGGCCTAGGCATTTGACCCAATGGGGCATGAAGAAAAGTTCCTGAGTTCTGAGAAAGGTCTTAGAAAAACACATGTCTTTTCTTTGGAACATTGTGGGGCCCACAATTGGGCAGCCATTTAGCTATCAGCCTGAGGATGAACTTAGCACGTGGCAAGGAGCAGAATTAAGACATCTATAGAGAAACAGCTGGAGAAGTCAACTCTGCAACCCAACTCAATTTTGGATTTCCAGGTATTCGGCCAATTCAATTCCTTATTATTTAGACTCCCTTGAGTTGAAATTTCTGTCATTTATAGCTGAAAGCCTCCTGACAGAATGAATAGCTCCAATTACCTTGCTCTTATTTGTTCCAGGTCCTGTGCTAGGCACTTTGTATACATTATATGCAACCCTGCATCATTATCTTTTATTTCAAAACTAACTAAATGGAAGTCAAGGGAACATAAGCAGAAGGTGGCACAGACAAGATGCAAACTCAGCATTCCTTTCTCTTCTTGCTTCAAAATCAATGATCTTAACTGCCATATTCTCCTTAAACTACATCTGATAGAATTTTACAAACTCTGTTAAAAGTTGGCTTTACTCTGTTTTGTGTGAGAGATAATTACCTTTGCAGAAACAGTTTTTGGTTAAATATTTAACCCAGCTTCATTATATCTACTTTAATATCTTTCCCCAAAGTAGTTTTTTTTTTTTTTAACTGCAGAGCCATCTGCGTTTTATTGTTGGCTTAAATGATTATATCATGGGTGACAGTCTCAAATTCCTCCTGGACCCAGAGAAGTAATGAATGAAATGATCAGGGGTGGCTTGTTCCATTAGCTTTTCCTGCTTTTCACTTGCTCTCTCTCCATCTCTATGTACTATTTCAGTGAAAATACTCATAGAGTGTTTGAGCTGGACTCAAGCAGTTGTCCAGCCCCAGTCATCCCTGGGGTTATAGGTCATATAGTTGTCATTCATTATCTCTCAACTCCCTGAGATACAGAATGGAGTTTTCAGAAGTTAGCTGTTCTTCAAGAGGCATATAAACTATAATTGGTTCCACTAAGATAGAAACATACAGCTATATTTAAGGAATCAATAGTCTCAGTCAATTATTAAAGTAGGTAATAGCTACATAGTGTCCAAGGACTAATGCTATGTATGCAGTGATCCATACCCTGCTTTAATTATAATTGGTCTAGGTCCTTAAAGTACAGGGCACTGTCTAGATGAAGTATGTAATAACTCCATCATGATGAAAAGTAATGTGTATATACAAGGATAGTGAGAAAAAAAATCAAGTGATTAAAAGAGAAAAAAGAGCTGATCACAGAAAATATACTTTCATAGAATTTTAAGGTCGAGAAGGTATCTGTTTCTTTTTGTCCCAGTTTAGTGGTTTTGCCTGAGTCTCAAGGTTTCAGGATTTCAGGTACCAGAAATTCAATCAGGTAGGTGGTTAAGGAGACCATTCTGAAAGGCCCAAAGAGAGGCAATTGGTAGGTATACAGGCACAGATATTTATTTATTTTTTATTTTTATTTATTTTTTTTAAAAGATTTTATTTATTTATTTGGCAGACAGAGATCACAAGTAGGCAGAGAGGCAGGCAGAGAGAGAGGAGGAAGCAGGCTCCCTGCCGAGCAGAGAGCCCGATGTGGGACTCGATCCCAGGACCCTGAGATCATGACCCGAGCTGAAGGCAGAGGCTTTAACCCACTGAGCCACCCAGGTGCCCCGGGGCACAGATATTTATTATGATGATGTGAAGTATTGAGAATATGCAGTTTGAAAAGAACTGAATGCCACAGTATAGGACATACTAGAATAATGTAGAGTCTAGGAATCTGAATTAATGGAGAAGATTGGTGTGGTGTAATAAAGGCCTAGACCCCTTGCTGTAAGGTGAGACAATGCTGAACAACCATTCCAGCTCCAGAACTCCCATGGGGTTGGCCAACACCTCTGTTGTTACTCCATGATACTTCATCAGTTCTCTGCCCAACCAACTTCTATCCCTCTTGTACATGTCATTTCCAAGTTTACTCCCTGATAAGCTTTCTGCACCAAAATCATCTTGATCTGTTTTCCAGGCAGCCCAACCCAAGACACCTCTCTTCTGCCATTTAGAGAGGCAACTGTTCCAGATTGTGTAGCTAGATAATGGCAAAGCCTGCAGTAGGTATGTGGCATGAGTGAAAAATAAACCTTCATTGTGTGAAGCCGTTGATATTTGGGGTTAATCTACCATCACAGCCTATCTTTGCGTACCTTAACTAATAAATACACTCACAGTGTCATCCATGTCCTCGGTGTTCCTGATGGGCTCCTACTAGCTTCATCCAAGTCCCTATCTTCAGGACACTTTCAAGATAACTCCACTGGGCTTTGCCAGTCCCCGAACTAGAACACAAAGTTTAAGTAATAAAGCCTTTATATATGTAACTCTACCCTAAGACTTAAAATACTTTTGGCTGTAAATTTCTCTGAGGGTAGTATAGTGAATATATTTAATAGATGATGCCACTTCAGGTCAATGAAGTATGGATGGACTCTCTTTTCCTGTTCTACATTCCTGGGTTCACCCAAATCTATTGGGAGTAGAGGGACAAGTGGAGAAGAGGGAAAGAAGAAAGCAATCGGCTTTCTAATGTCTTATGCTTATGGAGTCTGGTAGTCAGAATTTCTTCCCTAGTCGTCAACAGGGAGAAGTCTGGTGGCCCATTTGCCTGGACGTGGCAGGAGACCATGTAACTCTTCCCCAAGTCTTGCAGTAGAGATAAATTCCTGAATTTCTAAGCAGGACAGGTGGGACATTATGACTTTATATATCTAATTTGTCCCTTGTATCACATACAAGAGAAATGGGAAAGCACTTATAGTTTCATTAGGGTAGTCCAAGGGGATGTACCCTCTCTCCTTTGCTCCAATTAGTACACCCTCTGCACACAGTCTCCCTTGTGTAACCTTGGTCAAGTCAAGATGCATTCTCTAGAAATTCCATTTTTCTCCACTTAAGAAGCACTACCGTTTCCAGTGGAAGTTTTGGCTCTTTAATCCTTCCTATGTTTTGTAAATCCCTGCAATTTAGTTTTTTCCTAGGTGTGAATGATTGCTCCAAAGTGGGCATATTGGGAATTTCAAGCTCATGAGATTCTCTGATTCTCATACAGCCTCTCCACCAGATATATAACTGGCTTCTATGGGAGTTATTTAAAATCAAGCACATCTTGCCACATGGAGTCATGAAGAAGAGAGTCTTCATGTGAATCTGACTTTGATTCCTCTCCTTGTGAAATAATAACCAAGAAATTATTGGATTAAGGGTGTTTGACTCATTCCTGATAACACTGTTAAGGCTCATATTAGGCAAAATGGTTCTGAGCTATGTGAAACAACTAATATAAACCCTAAAGAGATTTGCTATTATTTTTAAAAAATGTTCAAATCTTCCCTTTGATGAGGTTTTGAGAACTCATCCTGTTTCAGGAACAAATATGTATATGACCGAGAAGAAGAAATGGCAACTGAGCTACAAAATTTTCATTTTTCCTTTGGCTTTTTACTAAGCCTAAAAAATAATTATAACTTCTATTTATTGAGCAGTTGCTATGTGCCAGGAAGTTTGTACACACTCTACTATTAAGCATTCAGAACAGTTCTGTTTTTACAGATGGGAAACACCAGAGGTTAGTTAAATTTCTTAAGATCACTCTGTTATTCATAGTACTCAGCAGAGAGAGGATTTAAAAACATGTCTTTCTGATCCGGTAGCCAATTCTTCTCACCAATACACCTACTCACTCTCTGTAATGAATAAAAATTCGTGGAAATCACTCATCCTCTAGGGATTTCATTATTGATATCTACATTAAATGGAAATGCAAGTTGTTTCTGAATGTGAGAAGTACACTTACAGAGTTACTCAAACCTGGAGCAACTTATTTATTTATTTTTTTTAAAGATTTTATTTATTTATTTCACAGAGATGACAAGTAGGCAGAGAGGCAGGCAGAGAGGCAGGCAGAGACAGAGGAGGAAGCAGGCTCCCTGCTGAGCAGAGAGCCCGATGCGGGGCTCGATCCCAGGACTCTGGGATCAGAACCTGAGCCGAAGGCAGAGGCCCTAACCCACAGAGCCACCCAGGTGCCCCTAGAGCAACTTATTTTAAAACTATCTTTGGAATGTCATGAGACAGAGGAATATGTACAAAAAGGGGTACAGACAAAAATCTGAGAGTCCTATCTGGACAAATACCATCAATAGCATAATAACTTTCATTTATCGAGACCTTCTTATGTGGCTGGCACTGTTCTAAAGGGTTCTTATGAACTGTCTAATTTAATTCTCAGGATAACCCTAGAAGACAAGAACTATTATCCCCATTTTAAAGATAAGAGAACAGAGAGTCAGAGGTCGAATTAACTTGTCCCAAAGTCATCTAGTGAATAAGTGCTGGAACCAGGAATTGAACTTGAGTGGTATAACCCCAAGAGTGTGCCCTTAGTTAGGAGCTTCTGCAGAATAATTGTACAAAGGCATCAAAGACAATTTAAAAGTTCTTGCGGATACATAAGAAAGAAGATTAAAAAATTTGTTGGGCAAGCATAACGAACAAGTAACACCAAGAGAGTCTGAGGATTTTGGATAAGGGTTGACCAGGGATGAATTCCTGACCAGCCTGGAACTGCTTCTTCTTCCTTTTATATGAACTGAATCAAGTCATCGCTCTTTTGAAAATGTTCCTCATATTTGATGTAAAAAAAATAGAGGATAAACTATAATCAGACACTCCATTTCCCAAACCAAGATTTTGTTGAAAGGATACATCTGTTCTACTTGGTTCCTGATGGTCTGGCAACCTCAGAGCCCACAGGATTACCCTTATAAAGCTCTTTTATATCTTCCTGGGAACTCACAACTGTGAATTGGGAGTCTGGAGGCTTAATCCTGCTGGGAAAAGAGGAAGTGTTCCTCCTAGTGCTTCCCTCCAGAGAAGAGCACTCTAGGTATGTCCTGGGAAGAGGGTTAGGGGAAGGAAACTGGAGGGCTGTACCACTTGTAACATTTTGGCCAATACACTCCAATGGTGAGCTCCTGCTTTAAAAGTCCATACTCGGGACACCTGGGTGGCTCAGTTGGTTAAGCAGCTGCCTTAGGCTCAGGTCATGATCCCAGCGACCTGGGATCCAGTCCCACATTGGGCTCCTTGCTCGGCAGGGAGCCTGCTTCTCCCTCTGCCTACCACTCTGTCTGCCTGTGCTCGCTCTCTCTCTCTCTATAACAAATAAATAAATAAAATCTTAAAAAAAAAAAAAGTCCATACTCAATGCTGCAGCCAGAGCGTTTCCTAAAATACAAAATCTGATCACGTTCCTTTCTTGCTTCCAGCCTCACAGGGGCTCACATTTCCTTTTGCATAGAGTCCAATACCAGAGATGAAATACAAAGCTCTGTTTTACCTGACTCCTGCTGATTTCTGCAGGCACATCTCTCACCTCTCCCCTTCTCACACTCCTCAGTCTGGCTACAACTCTCTCTCTGGACTTTCCTGTACATGCCTTGCTGTCTTTTGCATCTGGGATTTTGTGCTTGTACTTTCTGCATCGAACAATTTTGATATCTCCTAATGCATTTTTTATTTTTTTTTCATTTTTTAAAGATTTTATTTATTTATTTGACACAAAGAGAGAGAGGTCACAAGTAGGCAGAGAGGCAGGCAGAGAGAGAAGGAAACAGGCTCCTCGCTGAGCAGAGAGCCCGATGCGGGGCTCGATCCCAGTACCCTGAGATCATGACCTGAGCCGAAGGCAGAGGCTTAACCCACTGAGCCACCCAGCCCCCTAATAAATTTTTTAAAGACTAACTTTACCTATGAGCTGCTCTGAGAAGTTTGTTTTCTCTTGTTCGCTCATGCATTCACCAAATATTTATTAAGCACTCACCCTCTGCTAGGAGCTACTGAATGCCGAGGCATGGATTTTGTGCCAGCACCTAAGACGTCTCATAACGCCCATACTTAGCCCTATATACTTACCACATAGTATTGTATTTGCTTTTTATGTAAAATTTCTCCCACTAGGCTGAGAGTAGCACCTGGGAACAACCAATGTCTTATTTATAGTTTTGTTGCAACACTTAGCTAGATGCTTGACATACAGAGTAGCTATTCAGAAATATTTCTAGGATGAATGGATGAATGAAGTATTTCTTTTCGAATCCTTTATTCCCCCTTAGGACACAAAACAGATTTTGCTCACAATTAATCTGAAACTAACTTTCTTTCTTATTTTCTTTTCTTTCTCCCTCTCTCTCTCCCTTTTCTTTCTTTGCTGTTAGGTTGACAGAATCCCTTCACCTCAGCAGAAGCCTGAACACCTGCCCTCAAGGTAAACCATGACAGTCCGTCCAGAATCTGTAGCCAGCAATTCCTGAGGTAACTTCTCTAGCTTCATTTGGTCCAAGAGAAAGAAAGCCAAAGCTCTTTACCATGTCCCTAAGTCCCTTTTCTTACTGTAATTCATCTTGAAAGGGTACTGACAAAGCCAATTTCAGGGTGAGGAAGTATGCAATTGTGCACACACTGAAAAGAGGGGCATGGTTTTCTGTATAGAATCTCACTTTTATGTTTCAGAAGGCTTTTTATTCCATTTTGCTAAATATCCATGAGGTTCCCAGGGAGAAAATCTTGATTTACAGCTGGCTTTCAGCTTCTGTTCTGCCTCCTTAGTTGGTCTTGGCATTGACACAGCAAGCATATGGTAAAATTCAATAAATATTTGTTGAATTGAATTATCTTAGTGGTAAGGGAAATGAACCCTGGAGAACCCCACAAAGCCACAGTGGTTAAGAGGTTTATTTGTGTTTAATCAGTTTAGAACCCTTGAGACTAGAAACATGATGGATAAAAATTAGAAATACCTTGTTGTGTTATTTCCCTCATTGTCTTTCTCCTCTTTACCTCTAGCCACAGACAAATCTTACAAGGTAATAAAATAAAGGTATTTCTATGGGCTTTGTGAAAACAATTCAGTTGACCTAGATGCGGGTGGTAGTTTGGAGGCTAATCCGATCGCTAATACACTGCATACATTGTAGAACCTTGGAATAAATGCTCATGGGGTTTTCACTCTGATTCTTCGGGACAGCCAATGGTGTTCAAAGAAGCATAAAGGACCAAGGAATCCTATTGTAGATTTTCTTGCTTATTTATCTCCCTGTATTAGCCAATCACTTATGCTGAAAATGATAACCTAGAAGGAAGAGGAATAATAGGACAACCAACTCCTCCTTTTCTTTTCAGTTTCCTTACTCATCTTTAATCATCTGTGAGCCTAAAGTATTGCGTACTGGTAGAATTATAACAAGAACCAATGAAAACAGTTGAGTTAGTTCTGTGTGGTGTTTTCACTGTTCTGGTAAGAATAAAATACAAGGGCTTGTATGAGCTATGAAGTACAGATTGTGCTATTTCAGTGACTCCACATATGAACTAAATGCTCTTATATTTGCATTTAAAACTCACTGCATGATACAGACAGAAAAGTTCATGCTAATAATTTAAATTTTTAATTTTTCTTGCTGAGAGCAAATGAAGCACCAAATAAGAGCACAACATGACAAGTTGAGAGAGAAGATACAGAAAAAAGGGAAAGCACTGTACTTGAGTACTTTTTTTTAAAAAAGATTTTATTTATGTATTTGACAGGCAGAGATCACAAGTAGGCAGAGGCAGGCAGAGAGAGAGGAGGAAGCAGGCTCCCCGCTGAGCAGAGAGCCTGATGCGGGGCTTGATCCCAGGACCCTAGGATCATGACCTGAGCCGATGGCAGATGCTTTAACCCACTGAACCACCTAGGCGCCCCTGTACTTGAGTACTTTTAACTACACTTTTTTGTATGATTTTTTATAAAAGGTTTTCTTAAAGATTTTATTTGTTTGACAGAGATCACAAGTAAGCAGAGAGGCAGGCAGAGAGAGAGGGGGAAGCAGGCTCCCTGCTGAGCAAAGAGCCCGATGCAGGGCTTGATCCTAGGACCCTGGGATCATGACCTCAGCCGAAGGCAAAGGCTTTAACCCATTGAGTCACCCAGGCACCCCTATTTTTTATTTTTTGAGATTGAGAGAGAGTGTGTGAGCAAGAGGGGAGGGACAGAGGAAGAAGGAGAGAGTCTCAAGCAGACTCTGCACTGAGCACAGTCCCAATGTGGGGCTCGATCCCACAACCCTGAGATCATGACCTGAGCTGAAATCAAGAGTTGGATATTCAGGGGACTGAGCCACTTAAGCAGCCTGCCTGATTTTTAAATGAGACCCCATATTTTCATTTTGCAAATATGTAGGTGGCCCAGATTAATAGAATGTCGATGTGAATATTCACTCATTCAACAAATATTTCCTGAGTGCCCATTTGCAACTAAGACTTAAAGAGATAGATTAAAAAGAGAAGCACAGCTGAGCCTATGGAGAGAGGGTAAGAAGCTGAGCCTGGGAAGCACAGATGAGCATGTGCTTCACGTGAGACTCTGTTACAAGTAAGGGAGGCTTCTTATGTTGCCCCTGGGGGACAGCAAGGTGAGCCCTCCATGGATACTGCGTGAGCAAGGCTCCATTTTGTTGGTGGAATTGTGTCACTCCAGTCTGGGACTGGAGTGAGAAACAACTGAGTTGAATCACCAGTGCCTTTCACAGGTTGCCTGGCTTATTCTGGGTTCTACTCTGCTCTTACCATTGGTTGCATTCTGCTGGAGGATGTGTCAGATGTCCCCACTGTTAGCTAAAGGTATCAAGGACTGGGCTATTAGCCTCGTTCAGTCCTCCCTAACATATCCTTACAAGGAGCTGGTAGAATTAAGCTCTTAATACTAGGCCCTTAACAAAGGATGGAACCCTGCTTTTTTGAGTTCTCTCTCCTTTAATCTCCCACCCCTGGTCATGAGGTAAGTCATGCCTAGCTATCTTCCTTCTCTTGGAATGAAAATAGCTGGTGATGACTATGTCTAGGACTCCTCTTAGATCATGGCTTGACAACATCTAGACCCCCAACTTCAGCAGCTTACTTTAAAACAAAATTAAAGGAGTTGAGATGGGATTTGAATCTTCAACCAAATAAGATGAATATGGCCCCATTCTTATTAGTCTGGTCCCAAGATAGCTTTCTTCTAGGCTATTTCTCTCTCATTGCTCCTGGATGACTCATATTGCTCAAAGTTGTTGCATCAGATGCAGAAACTTATATTATTTTGGCTTAAACATTTTTGAGGTTTGGTTATTGATAGTGGGAGGGACTACTTTTCATTTGCCCAATTGTTTTGTCCTATTGAAATACTTAAAGTAACATTAGAGAGTAAAACTCTCTTGATTGCAGCATTTATTGTTAGAAAAATGGACCCATGTGGCACCAGGATGGCTCAGTTGAGCATCCGAGTCTTGATTTTGCTCAGGTCTTGACCTCAGGGCTGTGAGTTCAAGCTCTAAACTGGGTTCCATCCTGGGCATGGAGCCTACTCCCAGAAAAGAAAGAAAGAAAGAAAGAAAGAAAGAAAGAAAGAAAGAAAGAAAGAAAGAAAGAAAAGAAGGAAGGAAGAAAGGAAGGAAGAAAAAGGAAGGAAGGAAGGTAGGAAAGGAGGGAAAGAAAGGAAAATGTGCTTATTTTTTCTTAGAATGGTACTTGCTTGATATAAACAAACTTGGCATTCGTTCTTGTTTTTCCTCATCTCCCAAACTGAGTTAATTGCAAAATGCACTTAAAAACAACAACATTGTACAAATGATGTCCCAGGGGAGAGTAAGACAGTCAAAACCTGTCAATAAGCTTTTCCAAAATTCTATTGCTTCATTCATTCATTTAGTCACATATTCAATATTTATTGAGGGCTTGCTGCTTGTTGGGAAGTAAGGTGGATATTGGACTTGATGATGCAAAACAGAGTTTCAGTCTTCATGGAGCTCAGCTCATTGTCCAGTGAGAGGCATGTAAGATTTTCAACTGACCATAAATTTAAGTAATTATAAGATGTGCCTAGTACTACAAAGTAAATGTATAAAAACCTGCAGTGTCATAGAACAGGAGGTCAGGCCTAGTGGGGAGAAGATTGTTCAGGGAAATTTCTCCTAAGGGTGTGATGAGCTAAAATGCTGAGATGTTCTAGAGATAGCAACAGCTCTCAACTCTTCCTTTGCATATTTTTGGGTTCATTCTTTCATCATTTCATTTCCTTACACCGGTTCGTATGGTTGGAATTGTGGCCAGGGATTCTGGAAAGGAGAAAGTGCAGTTTGTAGACTCTCTTCTGTACTGATGGGGTTTGAATTTTACCTTTTGTGGAGGAATGGCTAGGATGAACTTGCCTTCCCCTCAAAAATTCTGGGGGTTTGGTGAATACATTAAGAGACCACTGCCTTCTCCCTGTCTGTGGCAGGTATTGCTACATCAATAGAAGTACTTCTTCTTGCTGAGCCTAGATGAATAATTCTTACAAAACATCCAGTTGCTGCTTCCAAATGATTAGAGTTGCACTGAGAAATGTTGTCTACTTGCTGTCCCACATCCTATACTTTTGCCTTAGTTGTTAAGACAGTTGGTTCTGTCTAGGCCTGGGTCAACTGGATGCTTCTAATGCCAGTGGCCTGCCCCTGACTTCTGATTCACCTAACCTTCAAGCCAAGGAAATGTCTTCTTCCAGGTTTCTGCAAACCACACTCTTGACACACTTCCAGCCTCCAGAGAGCACATGCATGAGTTATTAAATTAACAGTATACATTTCTTAGAATAGCATTTGGCACCTAGTATTTGAAAAATAGATATAAATAAGTAGTAACTAACAAGCAATGGATAAATATCAGTTTAAACTCTGATCATCATTAGTACCATTATTATAAGAGAAAGGGCATTATT
Organism: Taxidea taxus jeffersonii; assembly: GCA_003697995.1. Lineage (NCBI taxonomy): Eukaryota > Metazoa > Chordata > Mammalia > Carnivora > Mustelidae > Taxidea > Taxidea taxus. Next base: position 44,972 of record RCUC01168803.1, read on the forward strand.
ATTCTCAGGGAGCAGTGAGACTGAGGACTAAAGACAGAAAAGTAGCCAAGGGGGGATGGCATATTGTCACATGAGCACAGGCAAGTTTTTCCTAGCAGTACTTTAACCTTGCATTCTGCTTGTCCTTGAAGCCCAGACCTTTCCCCACTTCCAGCCCACACACAAAACCATGGGGTCCTGGATCACGTGGCTTCTTTGCTTTCCTGGTGCCACCAGAGCTGAGGATACTAAGAAAAATTAGCATGCCCTCTGTCTTTAAAGAACTCCAGTCCTACATTGGGGAGGGTATGTGCTATGGTGAGTGCTGTGAAGTGTGTAAACCTGGCGATTCACAGACTGTACCCCTGAGGCTAATAATACATTATAATTTTAATTTAAAAAATTAAAATAAAAGGAACTCATGTCCTAGTGGAGAGTCAGAGAAGTAAAGAAGGTAAGTGAATAAAGCAGACCTCATTCTTTCCTTCACGGAACTTGCAGTCTGGAAGAGGAACCAGTGTTAAATAATTAAGCACATGATGAAAATTTTACATAAATTCTATGAAGCTAAGTAGCAGGGTTCAAGAGAGTGAAATACAGGGACATCTAACTTAAAATCGGAGCATCTGGTTAATGGAGACTTCTCCGAGAAAGTAGAATTTAAGCTGAAGATGTTCTCATTTTTCCGTGAATACATGCTTTGAGGGATGAAGTTTTTTCCATGTATTTCAATAGTTTTATCACACATAAAGTCATGAATATGCATTATGACCAATGAGGACAAGTCAGCAGGCCTACCTCTTTTTGTCCTGGTCCTGGTGCAATGATAGAAATGTTAAAAATGCTCAAAAGCTCCAATAAAGTATGAACATTTCTGTCCTACTTTAATCTTTCTCTTCATATGGAGTCCCATTCTTGAGAAAGAACATGGCTTCCCCCTTGCCCCAAAGCTATGTCAGGTAAACTGCTACTGAATGTACGATGTGGACACTGAACGCTGAGCAATGCTCTTGTGGGGAAGGGTGGATGGAATATTGTAATCAAAGAAGGAAAGATGCGGATATTCAATTATATTTGAGATATAATTTTTGTTTCATGTAAGAAATATTTGGGTTATCTTTTGGCATAGATATATGTTGCAGTATAAACTTCTGTTGGGAATCTACCCAAATCTCCTTCTCTTAGTGAAGCTCTTGTGACCCCCTCTTGATCTTGTCAACGTCTGGACATAATAGATTCTCAACTAACACTAGTTTGCTTCTTCTCTCCTCTATCTTTTAATTCCTCCTTGTATTCTTCCTGCACATTCCTTTCCCCTGGGTACAACTTATTACTTATAGACCCAGAGAGTGGAAAGGCACCTACAGAGTCATCTAGTCCAAGGGTCTTTAAATTGTATTTTGAGGGTTTCCAGGGTTCCATAGAGGACTGTCAAGGGTGTGAGCAGGTAGCTGGATGGAGAAGGTCCAACTCTGATTCCAGCATTTCCCTTTTTTGTTCCCTGAGTGCAACCAGAATTACATATAAACGTGCTTTTACAAAAATTTCCAGTGCTAAAACAATGTTTAGAAACCACTAATAGTTCTAGTCTTTGTTTTATAAAAGACGAAACAGCCCCAGAGAGGGGAAATGGCTGGCTCAAGGCCACATAGAATGTAGAGTGAGACCCAGCTCAAACCTAGGCCCCCAGGCTCATGAGTCAAGGCATTTGGGCTCTGTTCTCAAATGTTCTGCCTTTGGCCTCCACCCCATCTCAAGTTTTCTAATGGAGTTTTGCCTTGGGAACATCACAGTTAAGAACTTCTGATTTTATTCACTTAGGATTAAGTGCTCACAGTTGGCTGGATTCCTCAAGATTCTGCTGAAATCAGAAATAATTGAGAAATGCCTCCAGACATAAAATAGCGGAAAGTATGGGCAGAATTGAAGTTGAGATGCAATTCAAAAAAGGGCAACACTACCAGGGGAGATGATGTCTGAAACAGACAGTAAGTGAGCAAGAAAAATACTAGAAAGCTGGCTGCAAGTATGGCATGGGAGTAATGGGTGGAAAAGCATATTTATGTTTGTAAAGGGATTCAGTAACAGAAAATAAACAGACTGTTGGGAATGGGCACACACACAAAACAACACCAAGTCACAGCATATTGGGGAGATTGTCTCTATGGTCTTTGGTAACACTATTCTTACAAAAAGGGCTGTTCCATTTTGTTAGCACCACAGCAAAGGAGAGAGATGCCCTGGAGGAATTTCTGAGCAGAGCAAGGAATGGAAAGGACAATTGGCTTTTGGGGTAAAAGGTAAAAATGTATAATGCTTCTGAGGGACTGTAATAATAGTCTTCCATTACACTGTTAGAAACCAGAGATACCACATGGGAAATGAAATTACTTGGGTACGCAGAGTTTTGGTGGAAAATGACTGTATACAGTCGGGAATATCAGAACAGGTTATACTTGGGGACAAAGTTCTAGTAGAGAGAATCAATTTATCAGCAAACTGAGTCACCATGCTAGAGGTAGGAACAGCTTATACTTAAAAAGTATAAAGGATATATACTTATAAAGTATAGGATATGTATCTTTCCTCATAACTTTTAGGTATGGTATGCCTCCAGCCAAACCATTTTTGTTTTCTTCTTGAACAATCTTTGTACTCTTGGGAGGGTCTTTGCACCTGCCGATTCTTTTGACTAGATCAGTAGTTGCCGATTCCTCTCTCACCTCACAGAGGTCACTGAGTGACTGGTTCTTCCTTCCTGTTCAAGTCTCAGCTAAAATGTCATATTCTCTTCTTTTAAAATGAAGTGTTGAGTGGGTAAGTAACATGACAAGTATCACAGTGTCCCAATCCAAACCCTACCTTCCATTTCGATACTGCTTTATTCAATAAGAAATATATATTTCAAAGCAAAATGAGTGTGTTGATATCACAGGAGACAGAAAAGTAAGAGCCTCCCATCATAAGTCTAGGAAAACTCAGCCAAAAAGGAAGAGTACCTGGTGAACACAAGTCATCATTGGGGATATCCTGAAAAAGGCTTTATGGTGAAAAAAATGAATGGGACCTTGTGAGAGCCACCAGTTTATACAGAATGTCAAATGGATAGGCTTTCTATAAATTTTACCCAAATAATTACAAACCAGATCCCGAGGTCTAATATCATTAGTCTCTGATATAGATTTTGGTACCAGGGAGTGGGTTAGATATTAATAATCATACATATGAATATATATTTACGCATGTTTTATTTTAAAGAACAAGTTCATACAATTGTGGCAGCTGGCAAATCTGAAATCTATAGGGCAGGAAACTGAAGAAAGATTTCTATGTCATAGTTTTTTTTTTTTTTTAAGATTTTACTTATTTATTTGACAGAGAGAAATACAGCAAGAGAGGGAACACAAGCAGGGGGGAGTAGAAGAGGGAGAAGTGGCTTCCCGTGGAGCAGGGAGCCCGATGCAGGGCTTGATCCCAGGACCCTGGGATCATGACCTAAGCTAAAGGCAGATGTTTAATGACTGAGCCACTCAGGCATCCCAAGTTTTTTTTTAAGATTTATTTATTTTAGGGGCACCTGGGTGGCTCAGTGGGTTAAAGCCTCTGCCTTCGGCTCAGGTCATGATCCCAGGTCCTGGGATTGAGCCCCACATTGGGCTCCCTGCTTGGCCAGGAGCCTGCTACCTCCTCTCTCTCTGCCTGCCTCTCTGCCTACTTGTGATCTCTGTCTGTCAAATAAATAAATAAATAAATAAATAAAATCTTAAAAAAAAAGGATTTATTTATTTTAGAGAGAGAGAGAGGGAGAGCAAGTGGGGGAGGAGCAGAGGGAGGGAATCTTTAAGCAGATTCCCCGCTGAGTATGAAGCCCAACTCAGGGCTCTATCCCACAACCCTGAGATCATGACCTGAGCTGAAATTGAGAGTCGATGCACAACGGACTGAACCACCCAGGCCCCCCTATGTTGTAGTTTTATTATATTTTTTCCATTTTTTATTATGTTATGCTAATCAACATACAGAGCATCATTAGATTTTGATGTAGTGTTCCATGACTCAGTGTTTGCATCTAAGGCAAAACTTCTTCTCTGGAAAACCTCAGATTTAACTCTAAAGGCCTTTCAACTGATTGCATAATCACCATCCATATTACTGAGTGTAATCTCCCTAACACGAGCTGGTTGTAGATGCTAACGGTATTTACAAAATATCCTCACGGCAACACGTAGATTAGTGTTTGATCAAATAACTGGATCCTACAGGCCAGCCGAGCTGATGCATAAAACCAACCATCGCTGGTGCCTGTCTCTGTTTGTTTTCCATTTCCAGCTTACATTTCAAATTACAAATGCATGGCAGTTCAGATATGACTTCAAGAATGTAAGAAAAGAAGTGGGGCTTCTTTTCATTTTCAGTGCACATCAACATTTTTGGATACTTTTTTAGTGATAGTTCTTTGTTAGGTTGGTGCTGGATTTGGCTTTATTCAGCCCCCATTGTCTCATTTATTTATTCCACAAATATTTATAGAATATTTGTAGAATACCACTGGGTTCTGGAGGATGGAAAACAGTCTTTATAAATCAGTGCTTTCTGCAGTGATGGAAATGTTTTATAATCTGTACTATTTAATTACAGTAGCCATTACCACATATAGTTCTTGAAGTGTAGCTAGTATGACTGAGGAACTGGAATTTTGTTTTCATTCAATTTAAGTTAATTTATATTTACATTTAAATATTCAAATGAAGCTACTGTATTAGGCAGTGTGGTTCTAATTTGCTGTTTCTTTAACTAAGATCTAGAGATCCATCGGATTATGATTATTGCTCCAGAAGATGTCAGAATTAAAAAGGACTTCAGGGATCATTTGACCAACCTTTTATGGATGAGGATACAGAGGTCAAATGAGTTGCTGAAGGTTAGAGCTTGTTAGCAACAATGCAGGACCCAGAACTTGAATCGGCTTTCAGTCCACTGTTCATTCTCTTAGTCTATACTACCTCTAATTAGACCATTTGATTTCCCCTTGGAATCTCCAGCCCATTTAGACACCAAATAAAAAATACCTCTAAAAATGGAACTCAACCATGCATATGGCTTCAGAATGATTACATCTTGCCTGCACCATGGCAGAATGATCTGGCATTTTCTCTTTCTGAAGCCAGTTGGCTTGTGATACACCTATCACCTCTGCAGTGATGCCAATGGGATATTCTCTCCAGTCATGCATGACCCCCATATGCTGTACTGAAGAACACCATTTTATCTGTATTAACACTTAGTCATCAGCATTTTCATCAGAGGAAAATGCAACTTGGCCCACATGATCCAACTTTTAATACCGTATCTTCTTTGATAAATCTCTAAGTGACAGAAATGGGGTGCACAGAGCATCCCCAAGACTTTCTCATATGGCCAATGACTGACTTTCTTGTACTATGAGTCTTTCTTTGTTCATTTCCACTGTGTAAAATAAACAGATTTATAGACAGTGTATCTTTGCCAGGACGTCATTCTTGTTAAAATGAGCTTGATAACATTTTGCAATATTACCAAAGCAGGATACCGTATTGACTCTGTATTTAATTTAATATCAAAGTATAAAATATAGGCCATGAGGACTCAGAGGAAAGTTTGCCTTTGCTTTTTATTTATTTATTTATTTATTTTTAAAGATTTTATTTATTTATTTGTTAGAGAGAGAGAGAGAGAGCGGGCACAGGCAGACAGAGAGACAGGCAGAGGCAGAGGGAGAAGCAGGCTCCCCGCCGAGCAAGGAGCCCGATGTGGGACTCGATCCCAGGACGCTGGGATCATGACCTGAGCCAAAGGCAGCCGCTCAACCAACTGAGCCACCCAGGCGTCCCTTGCCTTTGCTTTTTAAGAATAAAGTAAATTTTAAAAATAATGGCAATCAGTTATGGCATGAATGAACCTGTGTCTTGTAATGTGCATTGGATTTGAGGAGCAGATGGAAAGTGTCTCTGAGATGAGAATAATATAATTTTAAACTTGGTTTGCCAACAACCAATTTTCTGTCACAGTGATCAATTATTGAAGGTAAAATTCTTATACCAGCTAGAAACGAGGATTGTTATTTAAGGGAAGGAGACGATACTATCTCTTAGTGCAGAGTTTTATTATTTGGGGCCAGATGTCCACTATCTGTGATTGACACAACAATCCAAGTTCCACCATTCCTATGAGAGGAGAGTCATCCATCCACTGCTATCAGAGAACCAAATTTAGATTGGATATTTGAGCCATAAATGCAACTTCTCCAAATCTGCTCAGCTAAAAAACAGCAGTAACTAACATCAAAAAATCTACAGGATAAGTCATTACAAAATCAACTACAATTCAAAGACAGTCGTTTGGGGTTGGGATTATAACTTTTATATTGCTTTTTGAGAAAGTTTCAAAAGTTATAGTAAGTGCGGTAAAACCAAGTTCATTCCAATGACCTCTCTTTCACTCTCATCACCTTTACCGTTCTGGTATTAATTGGCTTTCTCTGAAATATATGATTAGGGACATACAGGGCCTCTAAATTTTTAGGGAAAGAAGATCTAGGGAAATTTGTTGTTTAATATTTATCAGCATCACTTTATATCATATAATTTTTTTTTATTTTGATGAGTAAAACTATGTTTCTTTCTTAATCAGTCTTGGGGCATTAGTGGAACAATTAAAACATTCAAAACTATCAGCAGCAGTATGAATAAAATATCAGCCACCTCCTAGCAACATTTCATGTTTAAAACCTTCATTAAAGTTAACAGGAGTTTTGCCTGCACAAGGACTGCTGGATGGGAAATCCATGCAGGAAGCCAATTTTTAAATGGGTAAATTAAAATCATATGCTCCCAGATGACAAGAATAAGCAGAATGGTGTTTACAGTGATACGTAACAATGGACACAGCAGGTCTGATATGCTACATTCAGACTTTTCCAATTTTATTTGTACAAAAACCCTTTCCATAAATGGCTCCAAAGAGTGAATTGCCAGTGCTACTTTAGCCAGGGAGTGGACAGTGCTCAGAGGACACCCTCTCAGTGCCCAATCTGAACAGAAGAATGGAGCATGATACCTCTCCTCATGGTGCCATTAGATAATAGCAACTACCCTAAAAAAATGTTTAGAGAACACCATTACCCAACTTTCACAGATGATGAAGCCAAGGTGAAAATCGGGTATGCAGCCATGTCCACATACAGCTTCTTCATGACAGAAAGAGGATTCCAAAAGTTGCTGAGATTCCTTGAAGCTAAATGGATGGGAGTGGAGCTTTGGCCTTGGTCCTGTTGGCTCGCCTCTACAAGCTGAACAACACCATATCTAAAATGTTCTTATCTACTCCTCTAACAAATTGTTACTGAGCATCTATTGTGATCCTGTCTTGGAGCTGTTGGCTATTTGAGGATTTAACAAACTTACATTCCTGGATTCAGTGTCACTATTTGTTTGATGATTTTCTTTCTTCTGTGTCAGTTTTGCTCTCTGGCAGGCCCTCTCCATGAGGTGGCATTCCATGGCTCCAGCTTTCATTCTCCTAAACTGGATATCCCATAGAATAAGGATGGTCTTGACTGATGGTTCCAGCAAAAGTCCTGAGGTTGGGTTTTACTGGATTGTTCTGCATCAGGTGCTTCTATCTGAACCAATGATAGTGGCCAGAGGGATTGAAAACTGGTTGGCCAGGCCTTTGTCATACAACTGACTTTGGAAGAAGGGTGTGTGGAGACAGTCTCATGTAAATTTCATTAGTGTGGGGAATGGAAAATTCTCCAAAGAAAATTAGGGTAAGAGGTAAGTTAAAGTGCTGTTCATTCTATAAATGGGAAAATTGAGTCTCAGAGAAATTAAGTAGCTTGGCTAAGGAAAAGATGGTGATGAACTATAGGGACAAATTTCTTTACTTCTAGCTCCTGAGAAAATCCTCCCATGCATCCTCACATATCCTGATCACTCAGGTCAGGAAGAAGTGTTCCATTCATCTTTTAAATCCATCCACTACAAATGGGAGAGAACAAGAGAAGCTACTAACCAGATTTTATAAACACCCCAAAGCCCTGAGTATATTTTGGCTGGGAAGTTGTTTGCTCACTTGTGTTTAATGAATGGCCCCTTATCTGACAATGCTGAAACACCCATTTAAACTACAACATCTGTATTTACGTTTGTCGAAGACATGCTGTTATTAAGTTGAAAAATTGCTATCTCAACAGTCTCATGTGCTTTCAACTTTGTCTACCAAGGTAAAAAGTCTTTAACAAAAAGCCTTAGTGCTGTTAAGGACAAATACTGAGAATTCAAGGAAGACCTTCTATTGAGGGGATGATCTAAGAGGAATTGTCACCCTGGGTACCAGTCAGGAAAATGCTTCACAGAAGAGACAGCTCAGCAATTATAGTGATTAAAATGTTCAGAATCATCCTTTCTTTATTGACTTTTCCAAGCCCTCTCTGTTTTGAAAAACTAAACTCTAGTACAAAGCATTTCTGAATCTTAAAATCCCCATTATACCTTATAAGATAGGTATATAGGGCAAGATTATTAGAATAAAAATATGTTGATTTAAAAAAAAAAACCCTCTCTAAGAAGAAGACAGAAGATGTGACTGCTCTGGATGTTTAGGGTGGCCCCAGAGTGAGATGCTGAGACTTGTCCAGATTTTTTCCACTTCCCTGAATTTTATAGGAATTCAGCAACATTAGCTTAATAAAAAAGCCATCAAATAGGTGGAAATTGAAGTCTGACACTGTGCATTCTGTCACTTGCTCATTCTGAATGACAGAGCTGAGGATTTCTTTCCAGTCCTGTGGGTGTAAATGGCAAGAAATATAAAATGAGCAGGAGCAATGACATAGGTTGCCATATGTCATGGTGTACTGTATGGCGATGATGACCTAGGGAAAGACAAGATGTCCTCCCAGGAGTGGCCGTCAGACTTGCAGAGCAGGGGTGTGAACAGCTGAAAGTAAAGAACCTGCAGGAGGTGGCTAGACACCAGGTCACACACTGGGCATACAATGAAGCTTCACTTCTTGGGGGTGATAAAATACGGGGAGTCCCATAGGATCTGAGGATCAGGGAACTGGCTGAAAAGGCTGTGTGTTCTGGGGACAGCCAGAAGTGAGTGACTATGGGAACTGGGTTGTGTGTACGTTTCTATATCCAAATCTATACCTGTATCTGCAATTTTGCCTAACTACATAAGAAATAATCATAATCATAATGCTACATGTACATCACCTCATCTAATCCTCACAACAGCCCTGAGAAATGACATAGGAAGATCAGGGTCAGTATCCTCTTTTTCATTTTACAGATGAGGATACTAAAGTCTGAAGATATCAAGTGATTTGCCATAAGATGGGCAAGCATTAATTGTAGATAAGTCCATGAAAATGTAGGCAGGACAGAGTACAGTGATTAATTGCTTGGACTCTGAAATCAAACAGAACTTTATATCCTGGTTCTCCCATATTTGTCATGGTACCTTGGGAAAGCTCCTTAACTCTGAGCCCCAGCTGTCTCAACTAAACACAGAGTTAAGATAAAACAAATCTTTATAGGTGTTTGGATGATAAAATTAGACACATAATGCATTTAGCACAAATTCTGGCCCAGAGTAAGTATTTGATAAATATTACTAGCTATTATTATTGTTATTTTCAGGCAGGTTACCAAGACAAGATCCAGATATAAAGAAAGTTTGGGAGCCAGTCATCAGAAATGGTGTTCAAGCTAGGGACTGGGTTTTTGAACCAAGGAGAGACCTAATTATCAGAATTCAGACAGAATATAAGATCAGACATAATAGCAGACCTCTCTTGCTGGCATACTCGTCATCCCTTCCTTCTGTTTTTTTTTTTTTTTAGTAACAGTTCCTCCAGTTTCCTTTGGGGAGCTACTTCTCCCAAACTCCAGCCCAAGAATACATCTCTGGTGATGGTGATTCATTTATTTAGCCTTGGGCAAGTGGACTAAGCTCACGAAATTGGAGTGAATCCTGAGACTTACCTGTGAACTGCTAGCCAAGGAGGCACTTTCTTTCCATTGGGGCTGCTGAGAAGTAGGAGGCCATCTTGCCACCTCAAGAGGACACCTTCCTGATAGTGAAGTCAACCTGGAGGAACACAAAGCTGAGAGATGGAGGGGCGCCTGAGTCCTGATGACATGATTTGAGGTAGCTGCACAGCAAACTGTCTCTGCTCCTGGTGGAGGTTTTTGTTTTGTTTTGTTTTTAGTTTTCTCTTTATAATTGTGGAGTTTGGGGTTCTCAAATCCAAAATGTCTTTCTTGCTCAACATCTGGAAATGTCTTAGATAATGGGGCTAATCTGTGCATTGGGGAAAGCCCTGTGGTCCCAGGTGGGTAAGAGGAAGGCTGCAGAGATTAGGAAATAAGCAGTAGCATATGCCCTACATCCCTCTATGAAGAGCAGGCCATCTCACTCCTCTCTATTCTAATTATTGTCACCACAAAACCCCACTTCCTGAAAAATGTCCTGTTCCTATGAGTTTGTGGAGGTAACACCACTCATAGGCTGTTATACATGACAAGTGTTTTCTTGCTTTCCTGAGATAGTTTCAAAGTGTCAGAGTGTCTTGTGCCCCAAACTTTGGAATAGGATTCCTAGAAAATGGTTTAATGTATATTATATTGTTCTAGCTCACCAACTGTTCAGAGAATTCTAATTAAGTTCTGTCATATTCATCCCTTATTCATACTAGAGCCCATTATTTAATAACTCAGTTCAGAACAGTTAAATATTTCATTTGAAGTATAAAACCCTGTTCACCACCCAGGAACTCTGTGTAGGTAAGGAAGTTGGTATATATGAAAAACCCCTCAGAATCAGCTGAGTGACAAGATCTGGGCTCTAATTTTAGCTCTGCTGGAAAGACTGGGACAACTCAGACTTCTTTCCCCAGGGCAAAAATGAGAATGTTGAAATTGTTATACTTTGTTGAACCTTGGCCGAAGTATGAGGGAGACAGTATCTTCAAAGCACAAAAAGCACCTGGAAAAAGTCATCATATTATGTATAGGGTCAAGAACATATTCTGATGGGTGAAAATACATAAGCAAACTGAGTTATTATGGCCTCAAGAGTTATCACAGGGCAAACACTGAGGTGTATTCCCAGGATGCTCCTTCTCTGAAAGTCTTTTGTTTTACCATCAAGTGTTCACATGGAGTTCTTCACAGTCGGAATTTTCTTTGCCTCATTGCATTGACTGCTCAGTTAGTTCTTTAATTCACTACTTATTTCCTGAGTATTTTACTATTTGCTCAGCACTGGTGATACCAAAAAGTGATACCAAAAGTGGGTCAAGCATGGTTGGTCATTTATTATTTTCCTGTCAATAAATACTTGTTGAGTACCTACTATGTGTCAAGCAGTGGAGACATAAAGACCTGATAGCATGGTCACTACCCGCTAGAATCTCTCTACTCAAATTGTGGTCGGGGGACCATCATTCTCAGTATCCCTTAGGAGTTTGTTAGAAATATAAAATTTCAGGTATTGGCTCAGACATACTGAATCAGGATTTGTGTATTACCAAGATTCTCAGGCAATCTGTATGCACATGAAAGTATGAAAAGGACAGCATTAGGAAGGTATATGTCATAGTGCAGGTTAGTAGGAAAATAATGAACCGATAGTCTAGAAACTTAGGTGCTAAGGGTTGCCAACTTTCTGCTCTGATGCTTGTTATACAATGAATATCTATGCTATGACTCAATGCAATACATTCGAAATGAAGAGAATAATATCTGCCCTTCCTCTCTTGTGTGCTATTGTGAAGATCAGATGGGAAAATAGTTGCACAGTGGTAGTGCCATCCAAAAGACGGCATTGCTATTAAAACATTAAAAGTTTAGAGAGGTCTCTAATATTGAGCCTAGCTGCCCAGGAACTGGGGTTTGATTCTAATGGAACAAGTTCCTGCATTATGATTCTATGTTAAAGCACTCTTATCTCTTGGACTCAGAGATGGGAATAACAGTTTTGTTAACATGCCAGCACGCAGAGAGGTTCTAGTGCTTTCTAAGCTATATACATACAGAAATGGTTGTAGCAGACATTTTATACATTCAACTCATTTCAATAAAACTCATTAAGGGCTTGACTCCTGGGAAAAACCATGAGATATGGCAGGTTTGGTTCCTGCCCTCACAGAGTATTTATTTTAGGATGATGATATAATATGCAAAATAATTATAACTCATGATACAATAGGTAGGTGCTCTGAAAGAGGTTCTGACAATAAGCAAAGACATGGGTAGATTTGGAAAACACAAGAGATTTGTAAAATGAGAACATGAAAGATTATTTAGAGATTGAGTTTTTATCACCTGCTCCTTTAGCAAACTCTCAGGCCATCATTGGGTTATAAGATATCTACAAGTGTTATAGAAAACTGTTAATAGATCACTAGAAAGTGATGACCTAGCTCCAGGTGGGAACAAACACCTTGTTTTATTATCCATCAAAGTAGAGAATTCAGGCACATATCACTTAGGAATATGAGCTCTTTTTTTTCCCCCTTTCTCCTGTGTTTTGGAAAGTTTCTCCAGGAAAATGTTAACGTACTGCTTATCTACAGCTTGAAATAATTATTAGGAGAAATCAGACAAGGATTTGGATAAGAGAAACAATGTATAAGAACCATCACTGAACCCCTACATTCCTATTTCATACCTCCTCCCATCTTGCTCCTCTGAATTCCTTGCTTTTGAACAGCAAGGGAGTATACTCAGTGGAGTAGCAAAGATTTGATGATGATGGAAAGTGGAAAATCAATCTGAAGGAATTAAGTTTTATTACTGAACATTTAAGCAGTGGGGTAATCGCTTAGAGTGAATTCCCCCATCAAAGGCTAAGCTGGCCCCTGCCATCTATAAATCCCTAGCCTTCCTATTACACAGCGCATCATTTTAAAAAAGTGAATTAACTGGCAGTTCAGTGAGCCAGAGGTTTGAGGTTCCCACTTCCCCTCATTCAGCAGATTCTCAGCCTTAAGAGACATGTAGACCAGAGACACATCCCATAGCTGTATGAAAATGACTAAGTCAGCCCTCCGGAATGACTGCCAGGGAGGCCTGGAGCAGTCTCAGGAATGAGAATAAGGAGGTCTGAACTCTATTTTAGGCTCTCCAAGATAATCACCTTCTTCATTTCTCTAAATGGAAAGCCAGCAAGAACTGCTACAGTTAGCATGTGATGGGGCAAACTCGTGAATTGCTCAAGGTTATCTTTGCCAAGTATCATCCCCATCTGCCATTCTGCCTGCTCTATCTTCTCCTGTCAGTCTTCTGTTCCAATTCTCTTTGTTCTTTTTGGGTAATTCTTCCCTGTGTGCCGTCCCCCTGGATCCCTTTGGTTTGCATTGGTTTTTAGTAGCAGTAAGGATTCATGTTAGATTATTCTTTCATAATCGCAATTTTATTTCACTCCACAAGTAGGCATTGAGCACCTACTATGTGCCAGGCAAAAGACAGACAAAGTCCTTTCTCTCCCCGAGATTCCTTTTGGACAAGGGATGCAGATGCCATCCAAACAAACAGGTGAAATAGGTTCACTTCAGTTAGCAATTAAGTGGAAGACAGTTCAAAAGTTACATGATGATGGGGACAGCAAGAATGGGGAACCACATTCTACAGAGTCATTGAATAAATGCTGAGTGAGGCAGTGGGAGATAAGCCAAGACCTCAGTGATGAGAAAGGGCCAGATATGAGAGGATCATTCTATGACAGAGGCATCACAGGTGCAAAGCCATTGGTGGTGCCAGATTTTTAATCCAGGAGGTCCTTGGGTGTAGGCTAATAGGAAAGAGAGATTCAGGATTTATCTGGAAGTTCCATTTACGAGCAAGCACATTCTTCTTGCTTATACAGTGTGTTGAAAGACTATACTTTCAGGGATCATTTCTGTAGTTTGTTACTTATATAGTATGTTGAATGTGTGCTTTTATTGTGAATGGCTTGGGGAAAGTTTGTAGAAATTTTACAGAGAGAAGAAGAGCTCCTTTGTCAATGGCATAAGGGACATCCTGCTCATGAGGGCTATGACTTAGACATAATACAGGGTAGACTATAGGAAATTCCCAGTGTCCTAGACACACATCCACTCTTTTTAGTGCTCCAGAAACATCAGAATGGCAAGAGTGGCATAATTATGGGTATTACTTTCAAGTCTGCTTGATTTTCATACAAAAATTTAGAATTAGAATTATTAATTACACATTATTCCCAGCATACTTCACACACTGTTGAGTAGCCTGACTGTACTCCAGGTCACTCTTTTTCTTCTTGCCATCATCAAAATTTCTCCTCATGTAGGTATTACAGTGAAGTTGGAAAAGTATGATGACTTAGTTTGCACCCAGTTGTCCTTAGGAAATAGTGACCTAATATGTCTATTCTTCAAGTATGTGCCTTAGAATAGGGTCAATGATTTCATCAGTAGAAAGTATTCGGATGTGGGTGAGTGAATTCAAGACTAAGTCAGGGATATAGGAGACCAATATTCAGTCAAGAGCCCTTCAGAACTCTTGCTACTACCATGTAGCTTCTCCACGCGTAAAGTGTTGCCTACGATCCTCATGTTTTAGAATACTGCTGTGGTTTTTAGGCTCTTGAAAATTAATGGTGTGACACTCTAGAAATGCCTAAGACTCAACAAATAATGAAAACAATTTGTTTGCTACCATTGTTTTTGTCCTCCTAGAAGACCCTCTCTTGCAAAGAATTTCTTATTTCTGTGAAGTATAAGGCTTCTTCTGAACAACAACAACACAAAACCAATAATAATTATAATAGTAGCCAACACAGGTGGTGGTCTCTGTACCAAGGTTTGTACTGACTCATACTGACTCACTTAACCCTCGCAACAATGCTGTGTAGTGGGCACCGTTGCCCATCTCAATTTTAAGAACAAGAAAATGGAGGCACTTATGCTAAATTCACACACTTATAAATGGGTGGATAATTCAGGAACTGAATATGTAACAACACCTCAATAAGAGTTTCCACCATGGAGTAATATCCCAGAGGACAGGATTTATTAATCACTAAACTCATCTGTCAGAATATGCCAACGGCTTCCACTGTTTGGGATGAGGGTGCCTTATCAAGAAAATTTATTCTTATTAGAGAGTGCTATAAAGCTACAGAGAGGTTTTCAACTTTTAATTATTAAACAGTGAAATAGAATTTCAGATGAATCCCTCAGATGTGATTTATATTCTAATGTTTTGTATTGCTTTATGTACAGATGTCAGGAAAGATGACTCTAAATGAATTTTATAGGATTAAGGGAGGGCTCATGGTCTCAGCTCCAGAGACAAAGTCCTGAAAGAAATCTTCATTGAAGCCTGAAAATGTCAGAGGTAAAAGGCCTTTTAGACTAAATATTTGGCTTCCAAGGCAAAACTGCAAGTTAAGGCTAACAGCAGGGTCTGTCTCATCTTTTCTCTTTTTATTATATTTGCCTTTTTCTTATGAACATAACTAAGAATTCATTGCCTAGAGGTCATCAAAATTATGTAATTGCTCTTAACCTAACCTTTCAAACATTTTCAGCCCTTGCAAATTTAACTCAGAAACAGTTTGGGTGATTTTTCTAGTTGATACTGTACCATTTCTCTCTCTCTCTCTCTCAAAAAAAAAAAAGGCTTTCAAAACAACAGTTGCTCACAAATAAAATAAAAGCAACTGCCCATCTGTCATTATTAGTCTTTTAAAACTAAGAGCTGTCTTTCTAATTTCTCTTCAACTTTTGACATACAACTCAAAACACCTTTCCACTGACAGGCTATGTGGTTATTTCAAATACTGTCTAAAAACTCTATAAAGAGATTTGATTAAAATGGAAGCACAGATGACTGATACTCTTAAAATAATTGCTGTCTTAGTGATTCAACATGAGCCCTGCCATTTATTACACTTTTAAGTGAAATAATCTAAATTAAAATCTCCTAAGATCAATAGCTCATTTTTTTTTTAAGCCACAACACATCCTTAATGCATTGCCAGACCGGATAAGTCATATTTTCAGAACTTGAAAGTCTATAGCAGCTCAAGACGAATGTAGATGTAGAGAAATATTTTATAGCAGGCCCCTTTTATTTATTTATTTTTTGCACAGATATATTAAAAAAGATCAGCCATCCTAAGTATAAAATTTCTCTAAACATATATAGTTTCTTCTCTCTCTCTACCTCCTCACTTGAAAGATAGAGTTTTTTGTTTTTTTTTTTTTAAATGCATGAAACCACTCATCAGTCTGGTCTTTTATCACCTGAACAACAATTTGAGACATTCCCCTTTGCATTACTGGCAGATGATAGTAAAATTTTGGTGAACATATATTAAGAAAATCATGCAAACAATTCACTTAAAGTTGACAGTCACTCAAAGATGTGGTATTGGGAAAAGGCACACAGCTCCGAGCCTCTGAGAGAGGCCTAATGTCCTTGGGGAGTCAGAGTTGATAAAAATCAAATATGGCATCCCCCTTTTTGCAGCTTCCATGCCAAGGAACAAAGAAGCCCTGATTTGGAATGGACAGATCCAAGTTTTCATTACCTGCATCAGTAAGAGGGCTCTGGAATGGGTTCGAGGCAGGCTCTGCTGACAGGCTAAGAGAAACCTGGACATGGAGCTGGTACACGGGGGGACCAGCAGTGGCAGGTTGAGGTCTAAACAACAATCACAGAGTTGTGTTCTGCTCACAAAGCAATTCACAGCTTTTGCTGTTGTCTCTACCACCTGTAGTTCATCCGCTTAGTGTTTGGGAGACATCCAAGAGCGATGCTGGCCTAGAGTGCTTTGGAAGCATTGCCTCTTTCCTGTCTTTGTAGCTCAGACTGAGTTTGTAAAGGAGAAAGAAAAGGAGATGCCTGGCCAATGCCAGGGCTCTGCTTGCTAAAGTCTCCCTGTCCATTTGGCATGCCCACTTCAGTCAAAGTCAAAGAGGAAGCTAAGGGGAGTGTGAGAAGTACACATTCTCTTTAGAGTGATCCTACTCTCTGACATGCATTCAGCCATCCTTCCTTCCTCTGTACCGCAACCCTCTCTGATCCCCACTTTTGCATCACCTC